>MCJB01031550.1:135928-153327 GCA_002018475.1 Nicotiana obtusifolia
CCCCCCCTCTTCTTTTTTCACCTATCTTTTTGAAAAAAAGCCTTATAGTCTACCAGTTAGATATAAATTCTAATAAATCAGTTGACCTTGACAGATACATTTAAGTATGAAATTCACACTTCTCTATTAGATTCGTCATTATTTTCGTTAATACATGTTAATAATAATGTTTTTGACATTGTAATTCTCTTTATTTCTTTACTAATTACTCTGGATTCTTCCACATCATTATTTGCAGTGGCATCTGTTATCTATACCTTTCATCATTCTAGGAGCAATCATACCATGTGACTACGATTAATTTGGTCTGATCTGTTTAATTGTTTAATAGCTCTGAAAACATAAAGAAGAATATCGTGCTAGTGAAAGTCTTTGAAAACAACAAATTAAAAAAGAAAGACTTTGATCTTTAGATTTTGAAGATGACCTTCAATGTAAATGTTCCAGTTCTTTATAGGAAATTTTTTATTTATTATAATGTTCTTTTCCCTTTCAATTTTTTGCTTCACTATTTTATCTTTGAAGCGATTTAAATATTAAAATGCTGCTAGCTGTTTTGAAGTAATATATTGTTCTCCACTGATTGGTAAAGCTAGTCAACTATATATCTTAAGGAAGATGGTGACTGGCACCGTTGCAGACCATATTATTACCCTTGACTTCCGGTGTTTTATGAAGTTCTATATATCAAAGATTTTAAAAGGTAAACGAAATTAAAAGCAGTTTTGTTTAGAGTCTTTTGTTTCACTTGAGCTGAACTCACTAGCTATACAATTATAATTACTTCACTGATTTTCGTTTCTAAGTTCCTCTAGGTTTTCATTGCTTTTTACTTAATGTTTTTGTAATATGACAGCATGAAATTAAATTTTCTGATATGAAGGGATGATCAACTTTCTGGTGGCTAATCAACTTTCGAAAAGATTAAGTGGTTCATAATAATTGATAAGTCAGGGTATAAGATCAGTCCAATAAGCAGTAATGCATCTCATGCATAGATGAAAAATGGGCCAATTCATTCCTTCTTTTTTGTGTTGGGGAGGAGTAAATGATAAAGTTGGTTTCTCACAACTTAGACCAGCTTATATTGATTTGAAAATCTATCTGGGTCAATGGAGATAGATAAAGAATTGGAATTGGAACCTCGAAGGAATGGGTGGAATCAGTGCAATAACGATTGAGCAGTAGAAACATTCATTGACAACATCACCTGTCTTTTGGTAAGCCTTTGGCACGTCAAAGAATTAAAAAAGCAGATCTAGTTGCATCAGGAAAAAAAGGTGTAGAATAGAGAAACTCCATTTAAATGTTAACACTTTGATCCTTAAACGGTTAATCGATAAACTTGATTAATTTTTCAGAAACTTAGATAAATAACAAGTATGCTTTAATTTCAAATAACTTAGGATCGATTTATATTAAAGAAAAAATTTGTTACTGCCAGAAGCAAGCTTCGGATGAGGCTTTTCATCAAAAAGTTATAGCTATTCAGAAAAACTTTTTATGTTATTCACAATTATTCGAATAATTTCTTTGATGAATAGAAGTTCAGTTAATGCATAGAAATATGTGTTACATATATGAGACACCCGTTCACCCTGCCCTCTTTTCTCTCTGAAAACCCATTATTCTTTTTCGCAAGGTTCCTTAGGCCAAAACTTATCACTAAGTTGGATAAGTCACTAATTTTAATCCTTGGTTTATAAATGTTTATCTTTCTTTGTTACAGTTGGGACTCAACTATTAAAGTATCATTCACTTTAGCCCGCTCTCTATAAGCCATTTCTACATTTGTTTAGACACACGAATTGGTCTCTTTAGGCTTTAACCAAGAAGGCATCTTAGCAGTCTCAACAATTGAATCATGAACTATCTTTTATATGGCCTCTAAATTTTCTTTTATATTTGATCGGTTTTTCCTTTTGTATGTAACCGCCAGTGGCCCATGGACAATAACATTCACCTCCCTCCCTTCGAGCTTAGCGTTCTTATGGAGGTTTGCCCAACGAAATGCGTCAACTCTAATATTATATGTCATGGTCCATGTTCAACTGCCATTGTTCGCCTTGGTATAATTTTTCTAGGCCACCTTAAGGCTTTTGGGACTCACTATTTTGTCACATTGAATTTTAACCATAAACGCCTCAGCAGTTGAATTCAGAACTCACCTTTATACGATCTCTAACTCTTCTTCCTCATTCCAATGTGAAATTTGCTTAAGGCGATTTATAGTGAGCCGTATTTCGAGTTCAATTTCAACGGTCCATGGACCTATTACATTCTTTTTTTTTGGGGGGGGGGGGGTTCAAATAGGAAAAAAAAATAAAAAATAGCTTAATTTACAACTGGTAACTGAAAAATAGTCACAGTTTCAAAGTAATCGAAATTTAGCCACTTTTTCATGTAAAGATAAAATCTTAACAAAAACACCTTTAAAAATCTAAAAAATTCCAGCATAATATGCTGGGTTTCGAATTTCTTTCCATATGAGATTCTAGCATAATGTGCTGGAGTTCCAACATAATATGCTGAAAGTTTATACGCAGGAGTTTTAAATTCCAGCATATTATGCTGAAACTTTCCATGTTTCAGCTAAAATAATAGCTATAGTTCAAAGACTTTACAAACACTGACTATTTTTCAATTATCAATCAGAAAACTGACTAATCCATGCTATTTTCACGGTCAAATAAGCTAATTGATGCCGATATAAGTAGAAGAATGGGCCACTCAAGGCTTTTTCTGGCCCAAAGTCAATTAATAGGCCGCTAGTCAATTCATCAATGAGTTTGTGTCACTACATCATGAAAATGCGACACACATAATGAAAACAGGAATTGATAAATACATATCACTCATTGACTAGAATTTGGCTAAAGATTAAGCTTAGTAACTACAACCTTAAAAAATTGACGATGAATAGCAAAATCTTACCAAACGAACTAAAAATAGGAGAATCTGAATATTCGACTCCTAATTTCACGCTTATTCACTTCCAAAATTCAGACTCATACAGAAAAAATAAACAATCACCAAATTTTCAGTACAAGCCTCGGTTGTTGTATATTTTTCATATATATCACGTAGTATATCAGTCTCTCTCTCTCTCTTTGTATATATGTATCACGTTGTATATCAGTGTATATCATACAAGATTTTCATTGATATATATAGACATGTATATCAATATGCATATACATGAGATAAATGAATATATTGGGTACAATGATATATAAGTGTTACATCTCGTGCTTTTGTACGTTGGATCTTTTGTAAGTTAATTGGTATAAGTTCAAGGACAAAATTAATTTTGAGGTTATGAGTGGTTATGCTAAGTTTAGAAAGTGTTGGGGAAGTATAGTAGGGACTAGAGGTGAATAAGTTTCGTCAATGTAATACCCCGTGCTTTCGGTCTATGGCTTGAGTCGCTCGGCGTATATAAGTAGAGCCGAGCCATGAAAGAATTTTGGTCATATATAAGTATGCAAATAAAGAGCACAATGTATAAAAAGATGAAGTCCCGAAATGATGTAGGACTTAAAAGTGTGATGATGGTGGTTGAAAAATTATAGTGGAAGACAAATTAAATTAAATTATTGAATAAATGGTGTAGTGGATAACATTCCACATGTCACATGGTGGAAGCAACATTAGTGACTAATCTATATCCATAAGTGGTGGTGGCACTATTAAACTCAATGTCTCAAGAGAGAAGCTAAGGGGGACACGTGTAAATGGAAAATGGATACAATTATGCCTCTTATTTCACTTGATTTGAGAATTAAATTGAAGCATAGATAGGTTCAACATAGTGTAGCAGCAAGGAACGTAGTTTGAGATGATTTCCAGCAACACGAACTCAAAATTTCATGAAAGCAAAGTATAATCTTTCTCAAGGACATCATATGAAATTTTTTCCTACTTCGATCTCGCCGCTACGTGTGTTGTCGCGATTGACGTGTGTTAGAAGGATTGTCAAGAAAATCGGCTCAGGTATGTTAAGGCGATCCCTTCTTTTCTTTTGGCACATCCGTATGATACAATGAAACAAGCAAACACGCAACTTTCACAAATGACTCTATTCTTAGAAATACTAGGGGTGCCTATGTTCTTGATTCCCCATATGTCCTATTATTATATTGTCTGTTCATAGGTCTTCGAAACTACGTAAGTTGATAAAGTTTATTTTGTGATATTAACCGAAGTCATGTTGATAGTATAACATCCCGAGAGATCTTATTAACCTATTTCATTATGCATTGAATTTATTTATACATGTACATTGACCCATGACCAGATGGCGTTATATACACGTATATGTATGTGGGGTATGGGGAAAGGTTACGATGTTATATACGCACCACCACCTGATCAGTTGGTATACGTTGAGGATTTTGCCTACTGAGGCCGAGATGATATGATGGGATGCCCTAAGAAGCTTGATGATGTTATGTAAGCATATACCTATGCATCATATGACATTTATAAGCATATGCATGACATTATAAATATTTCATGATTCACAAAGCTATTCAGATTTACAGGTTCAGTCCTTTACCCCATGTTTCTTTCATGACTTTTATATACTAATTTTCATGCCTTACATATTCGGTACATTATTCGTACTGACGCCCCTATTGCCTGGGGCCTGTGTTTCTTGCCTGCATGTGCAGGTAGACAGGCTGACGGTCCCCCTTCTTAGGATCCTTGCTCAGCGAGAGTCGGTGTGCTTCATTTGACCCGGAGCTGGTATTAGGTTTTGGTACGATATTTTGTATACATATATGGGTATGACAGGGCCCAACCCTATCCTTTATATAGTGTTACACTCTATTAGAGGTCTGTAGACTGTCATGTATAGTTGGATAGTAAGTGGCCTTGTTGGTTCTCCTTACTGTATTTCGTATGTATATGTATATATGTCTTTTGGGCATGTATCCTCACATATGTTAGTCCCATGATTCAACAATTTATTGGCAGATGTTATGCATGAAGTACCCTTATTTCATGTTTATATCTTAGGCGTATGCTTAGAGGTGTTCGACAGGTAGTACTCGGGCACTCATCATGGCCCATCGATTTGGGTCGTGACAAAAGTGGTATCAGAGCAGTTCTTTCCTAGGGTTGTCTATAGACCGTGTCTAGTAGAGTCTTGTTTATGAGTGTGTTATGCACCACATTTATAATCAGGAGACGACAGGACATATAGGAAGTTATCCTCCCTTCTTATCTTAGATCGTGCGATATAAGTATTCATTTTCCTAACGATATATTATGTTTTTAGCAATGCCTAAGAAGGCTACAACCGACCAAAAGGGCAAGTCCATGGATGATGATACTACTAGTCGAGCGCCACGAGTTACCAGGGCTCGGGGAGAGTCTCAGAGTGATATTCCATCTCAGACTTCACGTACCTCACCCTCTCCAGAGGAGATTCGAGGGGCACCAGCTCCAGCACCTGCCCCTTTATGCCCAGCTCCTCAGCCAGATGCACCGGTTCAGGAGATGAGAGGTGCTATTTAGCTATTGACTCGATTAGTCGCTGCATAGGCTCTATGCCAAGAGGTAGGTATTGGTCATACAGATAGGGCCATCAGTGCGAGGGTTCATGATTTCATTAATTTGGACCCTCTAGTATTCACTGGAGCAAATCCAAACGAGGACCCTCAGGTATTTATCAATAGGATGCAGAGGACTTTGAGGGTATTGAAGGCCACTGAGACTGAATCAGTTGAGCTAGCTCCCTATAGACTTCGAGATGTTGCAGTTAATTGGTACGAGTCTTGGGAGTTATCCAGAGGTAAGGATTCCCCTCCAGCAGTATGGCAGGAGTTTACCGAGGCTTTTCGTCATCATTATTTGCCACCAGAGCTTAGACATGCCAGAGTTGATAGGTTCTTAACCCTTCGGCAAGGTAATATAAGTGTTTGGGAGTACAATTTTCAGTTTGACTCTTTGTCTAGGTATGCTCCCACTATTGTTGCTATGATGGAGGATCGGGTTCACCTGTTCGTGATGGGGTTGGAGCAGCACCTGCTTAATAACTGTATGTCGGTCTCACTTTAGCCAGGCATGGATTTTTCTCGTATTTAGGCATACGCTCAGGGTGTAGAGGAGCGTAAGAAGAAGCAGAGGGCCGATTATGAGCATGATAGGGGGCAGAGTAAGAGAGCGATATCTTCAGGCCCTTCTGGTGAGTTTCGAGGTGGTTAGAGACAGCAGTACCTGAGGTATCCAGCCCAGCCATCTACTAGTGCACCCTCTCAGTTTGTCGGTAGGATATTTGATCGTTCCATATATTCAGGGCCCAGTCAGATTTCTAGGGCCTCTAGTTCGCAATATAGGGGTGAGTCGAGTCAGATGAGGCAGCCCTTGCCACGATTTGCCAGTATGGTAAGCAGCGTGCTCGGCAGTGCTTTGTGGGGTTGGGTGTTTGTTATACTTGTGGTTATCTAGGCCATATTATGAGAGATTGTCCGACGAGAGGTGGTGCAGGTATAGTTCAGCCAGCAGGATCTATAGCTGGCTCGTCATCATCAATACGGCTCCTTGGGCAAGGTTCACAGGCACCTGTCGGTCGTGGTAGAGGCAGAGTTGGAACATCTAGCTGGAGCGGTCCTTTGAACCGCATTTATGCGTTAGCAGGTCAACAGGATCAGGAGTCATCACCCGATGTTGTTATAGGTTATTATTAGTCTCCTCATATGATGTATATGTATTGACTGATCCAGGTTCCACCTTATCGTATGTCACTCCGTTGGTTGCTAGTAAGTTTGGGATAAAACCTGAGTTGATTAAACCTTTTTAGGTGTCTACACCTATTGAGTATCCAGTGATAGCTAGATGGGTATATTGAGATTGTATAGCAATAGTTCATAGTCGCTCTACAGTAGTAGACCTGATTGAGTTAGATATGGTAGAATTTAATGTTATAATGGGTATGGATTGGTTGGATTCTTGTTATGCTAACGTGATTGTAGTTCAAAGATGGTCCCATTCCAGTTTCCAGGGGAGCTAGTTTTGGAATGGAAAGGTAATACGGCAGCGCCGAGAGGTAGGTTTATTTCCTATCTCAAGGCAAGAAAGATGATCAGAAAAGGCTATATTTATTACTTATTTCTGGTACAGGATGTGAAAGTAGAGTCACCGACCCTCCAGTCTATTCCTGTGGTTATTGAGTATCTTGATGTTTTTCCTGAGGAGCTTCCGAGCCTTCTGCCAGAGCGGGAGATTGAGTTTGCTATTGAAATATTACTAGATACTCAGCTGATATCTATTCCTCCTTATAGAATGGCACCTGTAGAGATAAGAGAGTTGTAGTACATCACCATGGGGAGCACTTGTGTTATTTGTGAGGAAGAAAGATGGTTCCTTGCGGATGTGTATTGATTACAGGCTGTTGAATAAGGCGAAGATCAAGAATAAGTACCTGCTCCCGAGGATTGATGATTTATTTGATCAGTTGCAGGGTGACAAGTGTTTCTCAAAGATAGACTTGAGATTTGGATACCGTCAAGTAAGGATTAAAGAGAAAGATATTCCGAAGACAACATTCAGGACCAGATACGGGCACTTTGAGTTTCGTGTTATGTCGTTTGGTTTGACTAATACCCCAGAAGTATTCAAGGACTTGATGAACTATGTGTTTAGACCCTTTCTAGATCTGTTCGTGATTGTATTTATCGATACTATATTGGTTAATTTGCGTTCAGAGGCTGAGCATGCAGATGATTTGCATAATGTGCTCAGACTTCTACAAAAAGGAAGTTGGAGGCAAAATTCTGTAAATGTGAATTCTGATGAATTCTGTAGCTTTCCTTGGGAATATTATTTTAGGTGAGGGTATTGGGGTTGATACACATAAGATTGAGGTATTGAAGACTTGGCCTAGACCCACAACACCGATGAAGGTTCGTAGCTTCCTGGGTTTGGCAGGTTATTACAAGAGATTTATAGAGGGCTTTTCTTCTCTTTCAGCACCATTGACAAAGTTGACTCAGAAGGCAGCTAAGTTTCAGTCGACTGATGCTTGTGAGCGGAGTTTCCAAGCATTAAAGTACAGATTGACTTCAACACCGGTTCTGACACTCCCATAGGGAACCGATGGTTATGCTATCTATTGTGATGCTTCGAGCGTTGGATTGAGTTGTGTATTGATGCAGCATGGTAAGGTTTTCGCTTATTCTTCTAGACAACTAAGAAAGCACGAAAGAAATTACTCGACCCATGATTTAGATTTAGCCACGATGATTCATGCAATAAATATGTGGAGGCACTATTTGTATGATATTCATGTTAATATTTATACGGATCATAAGAGCCTTCGGTATATCTTCAAGTGAAAAGGAATTGAATTTATGGTAGAGGAGATGGTTGGAGCTACTGAAAGACTATGACGTTGATATTTTATACCATCTAGGGAAGGCGAATGTAGTAGCCGACGCAGTCAGCTGTAGATCTAGGGGTAGCCTGTCATATTTACAGCCAGAGAAGAGTGAGATAGCCCATGAGATTCATCAGCTAGTTAGTCTTGGAGTTCGATTACTTGATTCGGGGTGATACCAGAGTTACTATTCAGGACAAGGCAACATCCTCTTTAGTAACTGAAGTGGAGGAACACCAGTATGAGGGTATTCAAGATTACAGGAGATGGGCTCCTCAGAAATCGAGGACGATTATGTGTTCCTAATATTGCAGGACTGCACCGGCAGGTTATGGGAGAAACTCACTATTCTCATTATTCTGTTCATCCAGGAGCAACGAAGATGTATCATGATATCATGGAAATATATTGGTGGGACGAAATGAAAAAGGATATAGTGGAGCTTGTTTTTCAGTGCCCTAATTGTAAGAAGATTAAGATTGAGCATTAGAAACCAGGTGGATTATTGCAGGCTATAGAGATTCCGACTTAGAAATGGGAAGTAATTAATATGGATTTCATCATAGGCTTACCTCGTAGCCAGCGTAAGTTCGATTCTATATGGGTGATTGTTGATAGACTTACAAAATCAGCCCATTTCTGCCTATTAGGACTACGTGTTCAGCAGAGGATTATGCAAGGCGTTACATTAAGGTGATAGTAAGACTTCATGGTGTCCATATATCTATTATCTCAGATAGATATGCTCAGTTTACAAATAATTTTTGGAGGTCCTTCCAGATGGGATTGGAGACTCAAATAAGTCTTAGCACAACATTTCATCCCCAGGCAGATGGTCAGGATGAGAATACTATTCAGACAGTTGAGGATACGTTACGGGCTTGTGTGATAGAGTTCAGGGGTAGCTGGGATGATCATCTGCCGCTTATTGAGTTCGTGTATAATAATAGCTATCGTTCCAGCATTCATATGGCTCCATACGAAGCTCTTTATGGACAGAAGTGTAGGTCACCTATCGGATGGTTCGATGTTGGGGAAAATAAGTTAGTAGGACCAGAGTTGGTACAACAGGCAATTGAGAAGATTAAGCTTATACAGGAAAGGCTGTTAGTAGCTCCGAGTTGTCAGAAGTCCCACGCAGATAATCGATGACGAGACTTGGAGTTTCAGGTAGACGACTGGGTATTCCTAAAGGTATTACCGATGAAAGGCATTATGAGATTTGGTAAGAAAGGAAAGCTTAGCCCTCGGTATATTGGAACTTATAAGATCATACGTAGAGTATGCCAAGTAGCATATGAGTTAGACTTGCCTTCCAACTTGGAGTCTGTACATCTAGTCTTTCATGTGTCTATGCTACTAAGTGTATCGCAGATCCTTGTAGAGTCATTTCAGTTGATGATGTACAGGTCACAGAGCAACTATCATATGGAAGCTCCCGTTGCTATACTAAATAGACAAGTTCGGAGATTGAGAACTAAGGATGTAGCTTCAGTTAAAGTACTTTGGAGAAACAAGAATGCGGCGAAGATGACTTGGGAAGCTGAAGAAGACATGAAGTCTAGGTATCCTCACTTGTTTTCGCTTCCAAAGGAGGATCAGACTGAGACATCATAGCCTTTAGGTGCGTACAGGTTACTGGATTCGTATGTTAGTTACTGTCATTTTTCGTGTGAGGGTGTGTTATTGATGAATATGGCCCTGTGTGGCTTTGCATTAGTTGGTTTGCTGCATGATAGGTTGATAGTAAGTAGTTCAGTTTATAGATGAGACTCTAGCAATATTTTCGCAAGTCTTTAAGAGTTAACATTCGGGGACGAATGTTTCTAAAAATGGGGGAGGATGTTGTAACGACCCGACCGGTCGTTTTGCTTTATAGATCCCTGTTCCCCTAAATAAGACTCCCCATATGTGATTTTACTATTTTATACCTACGGGGATGGTTAGTTCAGGTTTGGAAGGGTTAGGATTGAAATCGAAACACTTAGTTCCTTAATAGTGGCTTAAACTGGTTAAGTTTGACTTGAGTTAACATTTGAGCAAACAATCTCGGAACCGGGATTTGACGGTCCCAATAGGTTCGTATGATGATTTTGAACTTGGGCGTGTGTTCGGATCGGGTTTCAGATGACCCGGGAGCGTTTCGGCGCTTAATATTGAAAGTTGGCGCACTTAAGATTTTCAAGTTCTTTAAATTTGGTTTGAAGTAGTTTTTGGTGTAATCGAGGTCCGGTTGGAATTCTGAGCCTGGGAATAATTCTGTATGGTGATTTGTGACTTGCACGTAATATTTGGAGTCGTTCCGGGTAATTAAAGTATGATTCGGCGCGTTCACAGTAAGTTGGAAGAACTTGAAGTTCATAAGTTTATTTGATTTGGTTTGGGGTGTAATCCTTAGTTTTGATGTTGTTTAACATGTTCTAAGGGTTCGAGCGAGTCCGTTTTATGATTTCGAACTTGTTGGTATATTTGGACGAGACCTCGAGGGCCTCAGGTGCTATTCAGATGCGGAACATGGTTGAACTTGGAACCATGGCTGAAGCAGCAGCAGTTCTGGTGCATTTCCACCTGCGAGGAGTTAGCCGCAGGTGCGAGCCAACGAGTGCAGGAGCAGCTGGGAGTGGACTAGCCAGTGTCCGTAGGAGCGGAGCTTCTTTCGCAGAAGCGAACTCGCTTCTGCGATGAGGGGATCGTAGGCGCGGAGGGAGGCAGTATGGCAAGAGCGCAGGTGCACAAGGCGATCCGCAAAAGCGGGCTCGCAGGTGCGCTCAGTGATAGGTCGTGTGTGTTCCGCAAAAGAGAACAACTGCCCTCAGAAGCGACCTCGTAGAAGCAGCGAAGCTGCCGCAGGTACAGAATCGCTGGAGGCAGTGAGGTTCATTTAATGCGGACTTAGGTTCTTTTTCACCTCTTGGAGAGGGGTTTTTCGTTTATCATCGTGAGGTAAGTAATTCCTACGTAATGTGAGTTTAATAGGCAGATTTTTGGGTAGATTCTTAACATGTAAATTGTAGAAATCATGGGTTTAGTTAAAAAATCTAGGTTATGGGTAACATTTATCATTGAAAATTTTCAAAATCTGGGCACGTGGGCCTGGGGTTGAATTTTAAGAATCTTCCAATTTGGGTTGGGTAATCACTCTAATAGCTAAATCATTAACTTGTGAGTATATGTTGATTAATTTATATAATATTTGGCTAGCTTCGGATTGTTCGACACCAAGTTGAGGCCTCAGAGTGAATTTGTGGATTGAAAAGTGAGCTTCGGGACAAGGTAAGTCTCTTGCCTAATCTTGTAAGAAGGAATTTACCCCATAGGTGCTTTAAATTACTATTTTCTTCTAATTGTGGGGCTATGTACGTATGAGGTGACGAGAGTCTGTGCATAGAATCAAATCATGCTTAAGTCGGGGTAGTTTTTGGACCCATCATGAAATACTTGTATTGTTTGCACTTTACTTGTTAATTTAAGTGCTTAAATTATATTGAAACTTGATAAAGAATTCGTAAAGATCGAATTTCACTTACTTTGAGTTTTGGCGGGTTACTTGACTGTTAATAGAAATTGTGTTTTCCTTGTGTATTAGTCTTGTGATAGCTTTTAAAGCGGATGTTCGTAGAGTATTATCTCTTCTTGTGGAGTGGGCCGAACGCCTCGACAGTATAATAGATGCATCTATGGTTCGTGCCGTTCGACTCTCGCCAGTGTACACATTATTCTGGATCGGGTCGTATAACCTCGGTATAAATCGTGCGTGATAATGCTCGGAGCCCGATTACACTTGATATTTTATTTATGACTTATGAGGTTATAAATTATTTATTGGCCCGAAATTTGTTGGAGTTAGTACGTGTTCGTTGGAGATTTTTAAATTGATTATCAGTTAAAGAATCATTTATTCACTGCTTGCTATTGTGTTATTATTATTATTCACGTATTCCATGCCTATCTAGAATATTTTACTTGTTAGCCCATAGTGTCGATGTCGACCCCTCGTCACTATTTCTTCGAGGTTAGACTGGATACTAAATGGGTACATGTTATTTATGTACTCCGCTACACTTCTGCACTAATTGTGCAAGATCTGAGGCAGGTGCATCTAGCATTCATTCAGGCGCACACCCCCGTTACCCTGAGGCATAGTGGTGAGCTGCTCTCTGAGTCTGTTCTACAGCACCCCAGTCTCTCTTTTGTATTTACTTTCTGTGTATCTTATTTCAGACAGTAGCATAAGTGTTTTGTATATTCTACTAGTTGCTCATACACTTGTGACACCGGATCTTGAAAACATGCTAGTAGACACTTTATGGTTTTGAGTATTTATTTAATCGTATTTGCTCTTTTATTATTTTACGCCTTACTTTACAATAATTTTTCACTTCTCATCTATTTAATAAATAAAAATTAACTACTTTGAAATTATTAAAAGAATAAACACATGACTAGGTCAACGTTGGCTTGCCTATAGGCGACGTTGGGCACCATCACGACCTATAAGGGAAATTGGGTCGTGAAGACATGGTATCAGAGCACTAGGTTCACATAGGTCTCACAAGTCATGAGCAAGTCTAATAGAGTCTTGCGAATCATTGCGAAGATGTCCGTACTTATCTTCGAGAGGTTATAGGGTGTTAGGAAACTATTCTTTCTTTATCTTCTATTGTGCAATTGATATTGTGCTAAGTATCTTTCTCTTACTCTCTCACAGATGGTGAGAACTCATGCGGCGGATGTACCCGACCGAGGAGGAGCTGCTCCCCCTATTGCTAGAGGCCGAGGGAGGGCTCCAGTTCATGCTAGAGGATGAGGGCATCCTAGAGTTGCTCCAGTTGTGCCACCAGTGGATCCAGTAGGGGATCTTGTTATTGAGGAGCAGGGCGAGGTACCTACAGCGGAGCCGGCCCTAGTGGATTTCATGTCCGCACTAGGATTCCTGGAGGTCATGAGCCGTATGCTGCAATTCATTGATTCTATGACGTACGCTGGTTTATTTCCAGCAGACTCAGCCACATCTCAAGTAGGAGAGGGAGCACAGACCCCTACTGCTCTGGCTCTAGGGCACACAGCCGCCGTATATCAGACCCTAGGCGCACTACCCATTGGCGGAGCTCAGCCAGATGCAGCAGCTATACTAGAGCACAGACCAGCTGCCGCCGGCGAGCTGCATAAGCTATTTGATAGATTGACTAGGCTACATCCTCCTTCCTTTGGAGGTGAGCATGTAAATGGAAAAATTTTACAATTATGCCTCTTGTTTCACTTGATTTGAGAATTAAATTGAAGAATAGATAGGTTCAACATAGTGTAGCAGCAAGGAACACTAATTTAAGATAATTTTCAGCAACATGAACTCAAAATTTCATGAAAGCAAAGTATAATCTTTCTCAAGGACATCATATGAAATTTTCCCTACTTCGATCTCGCTGTTACGTGTTTTGTCGCTATTGATATGTGTTGGAAGGATTGTTAAGAAAATCGGCTCAGGTATGTTAAGGCTATCCCTTCTTTCCTTTTGGCAGGATCCGTATGATACAATGAAACGAGCAAACACGCAACATTCACAGATGACTCTATTCTTAGAAGTACTAGGGTTGCCTATGTTCTTGATTCCCAATATGTCCTATTATTATATCTTCTATTCATGGGTCTTAGAAAATACGTAAGTTGATAAAGTTTATTTTGTGATAATAACTGAAGTCATGTTGATAGTATGACATCCCGAGAGATCTTATTGACTTACTTCATTATGCATTGCATTCGTTACATTATATATGCATGTATACATACATACATATATATATATATACATACATATATATATATATATATATATATATATGTATATATGTATGTATGTATGGAAAAAGGTTACGACGTTATATACGCACCACCACCTGATCAGTTAGTATACGTTGAGGATTTCGCCTACTGAGGTTGAGATGATATGATGGGATGCCCTAAGAGGCTTGATGATGTTTTGTAAGCATATACCTATGCATGATATGACATTTATATGCATATGCATGACATTATAAATGTTTCATGATTTACAAAGCTATTTAGACTTACAGGTTCAGTCCTTTACCCCATGTTTCTTTCATGACTTTTATATACTGATTTTCATGCCTTACATACTCGTACATTATTGTACTGACGCCCCTATTGCTTGGGGCATGCGTTTCTTGTCCTTAGGTGCAGGTAGATAGGCTGACGGTCCCTCTTCTTAGGATCCTCGCTTAGTGAGAGTCGGTGTGCTCCATTTGACCTGGAGCTAGTATTGGATTTTTGTACAATATTTTTGTATACATATATGGGTATGACGGGCCCAGTCCCCGTTCTTTATATAGTTGTACACTCTATTAGAGGTCTATAGACAATCATGTATAATTGGATGGTATGTGGCCTTGTCGGCTCGCCCTATTGTATTCCATATATATATATGTATATATGTCTTTTGGGCATGTATCCACACGTATATTATTCCCATGATTCAGCAATTTATTGGCAGATGTTATGCATGACCTACCCTTATTTCATGTTTATATTTTAGACGTATGCTTAGGGGTGTTAGGCAGGTAGGACTCGAGCACTTATCATGGCCCATTGGTTTGGGTCGTGACAATAAGGTGCACGGATATACAAAGGGGGGGAGGGGGAGATACACGAATGGAGTCTTCTTCAATCTCAAGTTTTTGTTGGGTTTTATGAATAGGTGTGAATGAAAAATAGAAAAGGCATCTTTTAGATTGCACCTCTCCATCTCACCCTTTCATTGTTTATAAATTTAAACGTTTGGCCTCCTTTTTTATACACCGGAAAATCTAAAAACATCTCTTCTGTTTTCTACATTATTGTATTTTTTTGCAAATAAACATATGTGTCAAGTGTGATTTGTTCCCTTTGTTGAGTTCGTTGAGGTTCTGTAATGTCAATTGCCAGTAATCAATATTGTAGAATAGTACCATTCTATCCTAGTAGGAATTAATCCAAAATCTTGAGCAACTGTGAGAGTATTAAATTCCTTAAGGACACACAAGCAACTTGTGGCTCTGAATTATTTTATGTTTTGTTTATTGAACTAATATTTCTTTACTTCCCTAATTTTTTTTAACAGTCATTTTTGCCAACAAGCTTAAGGAATTTAATTTTAGATGGTTTGATGCAGAAGTTTTAGAGTAAAATTATGGCAGTTTGTCTGCTACGGTAAAAACGAACAAGCGAACAACATCTTCGGCGGAATTGAATTATTGTATTGATATGCTGATTGGTTCCAGTGATTCTCTGTGGCGGAATCACGTGTGACGAAGCAGTAGAGAATTTTAATGTCTTTGAGAAGATGCTAATAGTAAGTGAAACTTTTACTTTTGTCTTTGACGATCGACAAGATTTGTTCACACAACGTACAAATGATGGTCGCGGGCCTATAATAAAGCCATGATGTTGAAGTCTTGAAGAGGCTTGCAAATGATCATAAGCATTATTCTTAACATAGTGAGTTTTGATTATTGAACGATGAATTCAGCCTGTAGAGGAGTACGAACAACATTCAGATTTATCACTGTGTGAAGAAAATACGAGTCTTAACCGGAGGAATAATTGCGTGGATTTCTTCCTTGACACAAATATGGAGACGTATCCACCTTTAACAAAGAAGTTACAGTTGGAAGAGTTCAATTAAATGAGGGTTAAAGTCTTCTAATTATCCTTGTTCGATACTGCATTGAGTTGTCCGATTTAAGAGAAGTTATTAATGCTATTTGTTGGAAATTAATCTCATTTGGTTTAAGTGCAAGATGTTTACTGCCATTGTCGTGGAAAGCAACTAACAAATGGGTCCACAAAATCCAAATTCATCACTGAAGAATTGTATTTGTGGACTTAAAAGAAAAGGAAAAGGAAAACTGAAGTGATATCCTCATGAGATTAGACGACCTTTCATGAAGATGGTCAAGACGAAACACCAAAAGATGATTTCACAAGAAAGTTGGCAATAGATTCGGATTTTTCTTTCTTTTACTCTACTTGTTTAATTATCTATCCTTTGCGATTTATGAATAAATATCTATTTATTAGGATAGATAGTCATGATCTCAATTGTTATTCCGTTTATCGAATAAATTAATCGGTAAAAGTTTGTTGGCATCCATAAAATTATGTGAAAGATTATTGTCAACATTATAAGATGTGAATTAAAATTATGTGAAAGATTAGTTTTGTAAGAATAATATATCAAACAATTGAAATATTTAAGAATTATAATGGTTTAGTTGGAAAGCCATTTGCAAAAAGAAAATTAAAATACTTGTGATTTTTTACCCCTATTTTGGATATTAAAATCCTCGTATTTTTTACTCCCGTTACGGAGACTAAAATTGTTGTGATTTTCTACTCCTACTTCGAGATTAAAATCTGCATAATTTTGTACTCGTTCGTTGATATTAAGTATTTGTGACTTTCTACTCATCTGTCAGAGATTAAAGTCTAACTGATTTTTTTCTCTGTTTGGAGATTAAAATCTTAGTGCTTTTTTTCTCGAATTTATTATTCTAAAAACTTTACCATTTATTAAATTTGGTTGTGTCATATATTACGCGATTTGAAGAATAAAAACTTCACCGTTTATTAGAAGTGATATTACTCGGTTGGAAGATTATAAACTTCACCGTTTATTAATTCTGGTTGTGCCAGACTGGTTTGAAGATTAAAAACTTCACCATTTATTAATTCTAGCTCTGTCGTAACACAAACAACAGTTCCTGTGGTAGGCTCTACAAAGTGATAGGGTGGCAAATATGAATCTCCTTTTGAAGAAATATGTTTAGACTATGCCATGATTCACCAAACAATTGTCCCTTACTCGCCACAATCTAATGGGACTGGCGAAAGAAAGAACAGAACGTTAAAGGAGATGATGAATGTCGTGCTGATACGTTCTGATTTACCCCAAAACTTGTGGGGGGGAAGCTATTTTTACAGCTAACCGAATACTCAATCGAGTTCCCCACAGCACAACGCA
>MCJB01031550.1:153347-214736 GCA_002018475.1 Nicotiana obtusifolia
GGGGGGGGGGGGAGGGATTTATTCTTACAGTTAATCGAATACTTAATCGAGTTCCCCATAGCAAGACGCAAATCCATTCCATATGAATAATGAAAAGGAAAGAAATCCAACTTAAAATATTTTAAAGTGTGGGGATGCTTAGCTAAAGTGCAAGTTCCTAAATCCAAAAGGGTAAAGATCGGACCGAAAATCGTTGATTGGTTTTCATAGAATATGCAACAAACAGTAAGGCATATCGTTTTTTGGTTCATAAATAAGAAAATCCCGATATTCACATTAATATGGTTATCGAATAAGATAATGATGAATTCTTTAGAAATATTTATCCATAAAAAAAATGTGAGTCGTCCAGTGAAAAATCTAAGCGACCTCGGGAAGAAGTACGTTTAATGAGAAAAATTCAAGATGTAGTAAACATAATAGGACGACTACTTGTTTTGGAGCAGATTTTCTAACATTCTTGTTGGAAAATGAGCCTCAAATGTTCAAAGAAGCAATGTCTTCCTCGGAAGCACAATATTAGAAAAAGGCAGTCAATAGTGAGATAGAATCGATATTAAGTAATCATACTTGGAAATTGGTTGACCTCCAGGAAATAATCCTTTGGATTTTAAGTGGATTTTCAAAGGTAAAATGAAAGGTGATGGTACTATTGACAAATATAAGGCAAGATTAGTTGTTATAGGGTTTAGACACGAGAAGATCTTGATTAATTTAACACATACTCACCTGTAACGAGGATTACATCTATTCGGATGTTAATAGCGTTAGCCGCCATGTATGGACTTGAAATCCATAATATAGATGTGAAGACAACCTTCTTAAATGGATAATTGGAGGAAGAAATTTATATGGAACAAGCTGAAGGGTTTGTGGTTCCCCGAAAAAAACAAAGTATGCTGAATTGTTAAGTCACTTTACGAACTAAAACAAGCACCCAAATAATGGCATGCGAAATTTGACCAAGTAATACTGTCAAATGGTTTCAAAATAATGAGTGTAATAAATGTGTTTACACTAAGAACACTCCGAATCAAATAGTCGTTGTTTATTTATATGTGGATGATATGTTGATAATGAATAATGACATTGCTAATATAAATGCTACTAGGTGCATGCTTACTAGTAAGTTTGATATGAAGGACTTAGGAGTTGCCGATATAATTTTGGAAATTAAGATCCATAAGGCTCCTCAAGGTCTAGCATTGTCTCATCTCATTATATTAAATGGTACTTGAAAAGTTCAGATATTTGGACTTTAAAGTTTCAAGAACACCAATTGACTTAAATCATACTATTATAAAAATCAATGCAAGTCTCAATTGGATTATGCTCGAGTGTTAGAAAGTTGATGTACATCATAAATTGTACATGACATGATATAGCTTGTGCGATAAGTAAACTTAGTTGATACACAAGTAATTCCGACCAAGCTCATTGGATAGCAATGAAATTGTATACGACATCATAAATTGTACACGACATTGTCTCAAGCTATACATAGCACTATAATAATTATCCTGCGGTTATTGAGCGGTATATAAAAAGATGCAAATTGGATCTCCGGATCAACTGAAACAAAATTCACAAGTAGATACGATTTTACCATTGATGGAGGAACTGTGTCTTGGAAGTCGTCCAAATAGACATACATCGCCCGCTCTACAACGGAGTCTGAGTTCATAACTTTACATAAGGCCGGTGAAGAAGTTGAATGGCTTCGGAATTTCTTGGAGTATATTCCATTTTAGCCCATACTATTGGCACCTATATGCATACATTTGCGATGGTCAAACAGCAAGTCTGGGAGCGTTATGTACAACAAAAAATCTCGTCACATACGATGAAGACATAATACCGTTAGACAACTACTCTCTAGCGGAATTATCACAATTGACTATGTAACGCCAAAGGATATTATGTTGGATCCGCTTACAAAAGGCCTAACTAGAGAGACGGTTGAGAGTCATCAAAGGGAATGAGACTATGGGCGAGGACAAATATCACGACCCAACCACCAACCGCCCATCATGGCACCTAACTCACATGCTAGACAAGCCAAGCATAAAAAAATGAATCATAATAACAGAATGGACAGAAACAATATGAATCTAAAGCCTTCAACATAGCATAATAACGCCAATACATGATAAATTCTCTAGAACTGGTAAATACAGAGTCACGAGCTCTAAAACAGATATACAAGTCTGAAAAGCTAAATAACAATACCATCTGAAATAAAGACAACAATACAAAAGAAAAGAAATGCCAAGACTGCGATTGAAATACACCTCTACCGCGTCTCTCGGACAACTCAGCAAGCAATACTCCGCTACTGCTGGCTTGGTTCAACACCTGGATCTGCACAATTAAGTGCATAGTGTAGTATGAGTATAACTTACCCTATGTACTCAGCAAGTATCATAACTAACCTCGGCGAGGTAAGAGAATCAAGAATTTTAAATGGTACTTGCTAATCACCTGTATAGAACAATAATATGATTCAAGTCATAAAGCACAAAAAGGACCATCTTGGTGTATGCAATTACTTAATTACTTTACTCAGTCAATGATCCAGCATATATAGATGATATGCAAGTAAATCGGGTAATTAACCAAGGAAATTGCAAGTAAAGATAAAATGCAATAACTAAAACAAACACTGACCAACTTTTCCTCAGAATTTCCATGACCGTACCAAACCCACTGATCAGTTTTCCTCAATAAACGCATGTACCCCATCAAGAAGAAATATGAAAGGATGACCTTAGGGGGATGGATTCATATCCACACGTTGCACGGACAACTCACGTGCTAATAATATCAACTGCACGGATAACTCACGTGCTACACGAATAACTCACATGCCAATAATATCAATATCTGGATTCTTGCACAGACAATTCACGTGTTGCACGGATAATGCAAGGGCCAAAAATATCAACCGCACGAACAATTCATGTCCCAATAGTCACAATTTTCCCGGCGTGATCACATGCTCAATATCACAATCTGTCTGGCGTTGTCACAGGCTACCAGTCTAGCTCATATCACACAGAAAGCAGACATACAAGAATACATGTATATGATCAATGAATATCAGATTTCACACTCTCGGATTGATATAAGTGACATGCTAAGGTATATGCATGTGCAAATTGTGCTATCATAGCTCAAATCGACGATAACATCACGGAAATAGCAATTATCAAGTTCAATCAGCGTATTAACCTCTATGTAACCTCAAACATGGACCGAATAAATCACAATAGGGTTAAAAATATGAGAAACATCACAACATAAAGCTTAACAATTAATTCAAAGCATATCATAGCCTAAGCACTACCCCGAGCATGGATAAATACCTTGGATCTGGCCGGTCGTTTTGAGTATTTAGCCCCGATCACCTATTTAATTCCTCATCTATATTATATTATGATTATGTAACTTGCCGGGGTATTTAGTTTTGGTTTCGAGTGAGTTTCGAAGTGAAATGAGACACATAGTCCCTAAGTTAGAGTCTTAAGTTAATAAAGTTGACCGTAGTTTGACTTTTGTGTAGACAACTCCGGAACGGAGTTTTCGAAGTCCCAATAGCTTTATATGGTGATTTTGGACTTAGGAGCATGTCTGGATGTTGATTTGGAGGTCCGTAGGTCGTTTTAGCGTGAATTTGCGAAAGTTGAAAAGTTGAAGGTTTGGAAGGTTGAAAGTTTGACCGGGAGTTGACTTTATTAATATCGGGGTCGGATTTCAATTTTGAAAGTTGGAATAGGTCTATCATGTCATTTATAACTTTTATGCAAAATTTGAAGTCAATCAGAGTTGTTTTGGTATGGATCAACATTTGTTTTGAAATTCGGAAGTTCATAAGTTCATTAGGCTTGAATCAATGCGCGATTCGTGGTTCTAGTGTTGTTTGATGTGATTTGATGATTCGAGCGTGTTCGTATGATGTTTTAGGACTTGTTGGTATGTTTTCTTGAGGTCTCGCGGGCCTCGGGTGTAATTCGGACCATGTTCGGTGCATTTCGGAACCTTGAAGAATTGTTGAAGTTGCTGAATTTCTGATGTCTGGTTTCCTTCTTCGTTTTCGCGAGAGATAGGCAAGTGCGGTTTGTTCTTCACATTTCTGAAGATGGACAACGCATTCACGAAGGTATAAGGAATTATTCACCGCGTTCCCGTGTGAGGGGCCGCGTTCGCGTAGACCTTGGTTCAGTGTGTACGCGTTCGCGTAGGGGATCTTGCATTTGTGAAGAGGAATTTGGCAGCTGAGTATTTTGTGCTTCGCGAATGTTAGGCATATTCCGCGTTCGCGAAGAAGAGCATCTAGGCAGCATAATTTTAAGTTTCAAAATCGAGGGTTCATCTCATATTTCATATTTTGGACCTAGAGAGCTCGGAGTGAGGTGATGTTTCGAGGATTTTTCACGAAAATCGTTAGAGTAAGTGATTCCAAACTGCTTTAGACTATATTTCATGAATGTATTACTATTTTCATCATCTAATTAGGGATTTGAGTTGGAAATTTAGGAAACATTTGTGAAAACTTCCTAGACTAAAATTTTGAGTTTGAAAGGCGATTTAAGGTCGAATTTAAGTAATTCTTATATAGTTGGACTTGTTATCGAATAGATGATCGGATTTTATAATTTTGGTCGGGTTCCGAGACCCGGGCCTGGGTTGACTTGTTGATTTGACTTTTTATTTCTTTGCAAATATCATAACTTTATTATTCGAATTAGTTTCCTATAGTTTATATTTATAGTATAAAGTTGTTTTGGCTAGATTCGAGCAGTTCGGAGTTGGATAATCGAGGGAAAGGCCTACTAGTGGATTGAATTAGCGTATTTTGAGGTAAGTGTCTTGCCTAACTTTGTGTGGGGGAATTACCCCTTAGGGTTGGTGTTGTTTTGTGATAATTGTGATGTGTGGAAACCGTGTACGCAAGGTGATGAGTGTGTACACGGGCTAAATATGGAAATTTACCGGTTTTAGCTATGTAGATTCTTTTCATGCCTTAAGTGAGTTATCTTAGTATGTTATGTTCATCATCATTAGTCTATTTTCACATGTTCTACTTGTCTTATCTCTTACTTGCTAATTGCTCAACATGTTTAGTTGAAATTCTTGTTTCCTTTATTCCATATTCATGATTTAACCGTTGAACTCTTTACTTGAAGATATTATTCTTGGAATATCTTGTTGTTTAAATTGGTATTGAGTTATAAAGGTCGTGATTCACATTGAGGCAAAGTGTTAAGTTGTTAAATACTATTCTATTACGTTAGTCACATCCGGTTGTTATTGTTGAGACTCTTGTGTACATTATGGTTGAGCCATGGACTCTTTGCTGTGAAAATATTGTTATTGTCAGTTTCTTTAGCAAGTTGTAATATTAGGCACTTGAGGTGTGATTTGTGATACATTGTGATATTGATACGCATGCGGTGGTATAAAGTTGTGGGGTTGAAATGCATGCGGTGTGAGATAAGGTGGGCTTGATACACGTGGCTAGTCGGGGAACTACTAGACGTCATGTAGTGTGATAAGGTGGGATAAAACGCGGGATGCTATTTCGGGAAAAAATGATTTTCAAAATTAAATGCAAAGGCTCCCACGATGATATAAGGAAAGATTGTAAATTGAGACTACGAGGCGGTACCTCGGTAGTGGCTTTTGTTGGAATTACTCTTTTACTTCACTTGTGCTTAGTTGCTTTGTTTCCTTGGCATAACATTCCTTGTTTTCTTCCGTGATGCATTAATTGCTTGCGTTTTGTGTAGTAAACTTTGGTACCTTCCTTACTTATTTCATTTCTATTGTTATTATCTTGCACTATTAAATTACTCGTTTTGCCTCTTATTTATTTATTCCAGTAGGGCCTTGACCTGACCTCGTCACTACTCTACCGAGGTTAGGCTTGGCACTTACTGGTACCGTCGTGGTGTACTCATGCTATGCTTCTGCACATCTTTTGTGCAGATCCAAGTACCTCCTACCAGTCCAGGCATCAGTGAGCTGAGTTCATACTTGGAGACTTCAAGGTACACCTGCCGGCGTCCGCAGGCCATAGAGTCACCTTCTATCTATTTCTATGTTTTCCTCCTTTTATTAGATACGTTTGTATAGGGATGACTATGATACCGTTGTAGACCTTGTGACTCGATATCACCAGGTTTTAGGGAAATTATATATATTGAGCAGCTAAGTTTATTCTATACAAATGTTGAGTATTTAAAGAGTTTATTTGATATTTCAGTTATTTCCGCATGTTTGCTAGGCTTACCTAGTCTTAGAGACTAGGTGCCATCATGGCATCCTACAAAGGGAAACTGGGGTCGTGACAAGCTGGTATCAAAGCTCTAGGTTTATAGGTGTTATGAGTCACAAGCAAGTTTATTAGAGTCTCACGGATCAGTATGGAGACGTCTGTACTTATCTTTGGGAGGCTATGGAACTGTTAGGAAAAGTTTCACTTATTTTATTCCTTATCATGCGAATTTATTGACTTCGAAATTATAAATCTCTGTCTTTCTATTCTCTCACAGATGGTGAGGACGCGCATAATTGGATCTGATGATCAGACACCTGTGCCCCCTGCTAGGGCTGCGAGAGGCCGAGGCTGGGGCAGAGTCCGAGGACGACCACGTGGTGCAGCCAGAGCACCTGCGTGAGCTGCTACAGAGGAGCCACCAGTATTTCCAGTTGCAGAGCAGGAACTTGAGACACCTGTTACTACCCCTGCACTTCAGGAGACTCTTGCCCAGATTTTGAGCATGTTTGGCACTTTAGCTCAGGCGGGATTGATTCCACTTGGTCCTGCCACATCTCAGGACGGGGGAGGAGCATAGACTCCCGCTGCATGTACCCTAGAGCAGCTAGTCCAGGTTGACCATGTCCCAAAGGTCATACCAGCGCAGTCGGTTATCTTAGTTCAGCCCGAGGTTAGGGCAACAGCTTCTGAGGGGGAGCAACTCAGACTCGAGAGGTACAAGAAGTAACACCCTCCTACTTTCAGCAGTTTGGATTCAGAGGATGCACATGGTTTTCTTGAGGAATGCTACCGTATCCTCCGTACTATGGGTATTGTGGAGTCGAGCGGGGTTGCTTTCATTACGTTCTAGCTTAAGGGAGCGGCTTATTAGTGGTGGCAAGCGTATGTGTTGGATAGCCCGGCAGAGGCAGCTTCACTCACCTGGGCTGAGTTCTCAGAGATGTTCATGAGGGAGTTGTTCCCCGGAATCTTAGGGATGCATGGTGCGCAAAGTTTGAGCAGTTGCACCAGGGTGCTATGACCATATCAGAGTATGCAGTCCGATTCAGTGATTTGTCCAGGCATGCACCAACCTTGGTTGCTACGGCAAGAGAGCGAGTCCATCGATTTATCGAGGAGATCAACCCCGGTATTAGGTTCAGCATGGCTTGAAAGTTGGAGACGGACATCCCATACCAGCAGGTAGTGAAGATAACTAGGAGATTGGAGGGCATGTGGGCCCAGGAGAGAGAGGAGAGGGAGGCCAAGAGGCCCCGAGATTCTGGCACATATAGTGTGCCCGTGCCTCAGTTACAGCCCTTCATGGTAGAGGCTATATGAGCCGTCCTATTCATTTTTAGCACTTCCAGCTTTAGCAGCATTCCGGCTACTCCCAGGCCTTTGGTTGCCCATTATGCACTGCCATTGTCTAGTGCAACTCCTGCACGGGATGCTTTTAGTGGTCAGTTTAGCCGATCAGGCCCGAGCAAGTTCCAGCAGCCACGTCCTCCGAGAGCTTGTTTTGAGTGTGGTGGCACTCGTCATATGTTGAGGGACTTCCCTAGACTCAAGAGGGGTGCACCTCCATAGACTACTCAGGCCCCACGTATTCCACAGGGTCCTCAGGCTTCTCAGGCCGTGGTTACAGCATCAGTTGCCACTTATTCCTATGTATCATCTTTCTTTTCTCCATTTTGGGTATATCCCATGATTCTTTGAGTTCTCCTATCTATGTGCCCACGCCTGTGGGAGATTCTATTATTGTTGACTGTGTGTATCGGTCATGTTTAGTTGTTCTTGGCGGTTTTTAAACCAGAGCTGACCTATTGTTACTCCATATGGTAGGTTTTGTGGTGATCTTGGGTATGGACTGGTTGTCGCCCTATCACGCTATTCTTGATTGTCACGCCAAGACGGTGACGTTGGCTATGCCAGGTTTGCCACAACTGGAGTGGAGGGGTACTTTTGATTATGATTCTAGCAGGGTAGTGTCTTTCCTTAAGGCACAATGGATGGTTGGAAAAAGATGTGATATGTATCTAGCATATGTGAGAGATGTCACTGTTGATACACCTACCATTGAGTCAGTTTCAGTAGTGAGGGACTATCCAGATGTATTTCCAGTGGATCTTCCGGGCATGCCGCCCGAAAGGGATATCGATTTTGATATTGATCTATTCTCGATCACTCAGTTCAATTCTATTCCACCATATCGTATGGCCCCAGCAAAGCTGAAGGAGTTAAAGGAGCAGTTGCAAGAGTTTCTTAATAAGGGCTTATTCGGCCCAGTGTATCATTTTGGAGTGCTCCAGTCTTATTTATCAACAGTTGAACAAGGTTACAGTGAAGAAAAGGTATTCATTGCCATGCATTGATGACCTATTTGATCAGCTACAGGGTGCCATAGTGTTCTCAAAGATTGATTTGCGGTCTGGGTATCATCAGTTGAAGATTCGAGATTTGGATATTCTGAAGATTGCCTTCAGGACTCAGTATGGTCATTACGAGTTCCTTGTGATGTCATTTGAGTTGACCAACACCCCAGCAGCATTCATGCACTTGATGAACACTGTATTCTAGCCCTACCTTGACTCATTCGTCATTGTGTTTATTGATGACATCTTGGTGTACTTTCGGAGCCGCGAGGATCATGAGCAACACCTAAGGACCGTGCTCTAGACCTTGAGAGAAAGAAGTTATATGCATATTTTCAAAGTGTGAATTCTAGCTTGGTTCGGTGGCATTTTTGGGTCATGTAGTGTCGAATGAGGAGATCAAGGTAGATCCGAAGAAGATTGAAGCGATGCAGAGTTGGCCCAGACCGTCTTCAGCTACTGAGATCCGTATTTTTCTTGGTTTGGCAAGTTATTACCGCCGATTCGTAGAGGGTTTCTCATCTATTATTGCACCTATGAATAGATTGACCCAGAAGGGTGCTCTGTTTAGGTGGACCGAGGAGTGTGAGGAGAGCTTTCAAAAGCTCAAGATTGCTTTGACTATATTCCCAGTGTTGGTGTTGCCTATGCATTCAGGGTCTTACACCGTGTACTCTGATACGTCGCATGTTAGCCTCGGTGTGGTGTTGATGCAGGATGGTAGGGTGATTGCCTACGCGTCTAGACAGCTGAAGGTGCATGAGAAAAAATATTATGTCCACAACCTTGAGTTAGCAGCTATTGTTCATGCCTTAAAGATTTGGTGGCACTATTTGTACAGTGTCCCTTGTGAGGTCTATACCGACTAGCAGAGTCTACAACATCTATTCAAACAGAAGGATTGTGACTTGCGCCAGGGAGATGGTTAGAGTTGCTTAAGGACTATGATATCACCATTCTGTATCATCCTGGGAAGACCAATGTGGTGGCCGATGCCTTAAGTCGTAAGGCGGAGAGCTTGGGCAGTTTAGCATATCTACCGACAGCGGAGAGGCCATTAGCATTGGATGTTCGGGCCTTGGCCCACCAGTTTGTTAGATTGGATGTTTCGGAGCCGAGTCGAGTTTTGGCTTGTGTAGTTTCTCGGTCTTCCCTATATGATCGTATCAGAGAGCGTCAGTATGACTACCTCCATTTGGTTTTCCTCAAGGACACAGTTCAGCACGGTACAGGGTAGCCTATGTGTGCCCAATGTAGATGGTTTGCGTGAGTTGATCCTTTAGGAGGCTCGCAATTCGCGGTACTCCATTCATCCGGGTGCCGCCAAGATGTATCAGGACTTGAGGCAGCACTATTGGTGGAGGAGAATGAAGAAGGACATAGTGGAGTATGTAGCTCGATGCCTAAATTGTCAGCAAGTGAAATATGAGCACCAACAGCCAGGTGGATTGCTTCAGAACTAGAGATTCCATAATGGAAATAGGAGCGGGTTACTATGGATTTTGTTGTTGGGCTCCCACGGACATAGAGGAAGTTCGATGCGGTATGGGTGATTGTGGATAGGTTGACCAAGTCGGCTCATTTCATTCTAATGGTGACTACTTATTCTTCAGAGCAGCTGGCTCAAGTTTATATTCGTGAGATTGTCTGACTTCCTGGCATGCCGATATCCGTCATCTCTGACCAGGGTACACAATTTACATCGCAATTCTGGAGGGCCGTACAACGTGAGCTAGGCACGCGGGTTGAGTTGAGTATAACATCTCACCCTCAGACGAACGGATAGTCCGAGCTTACTATTCAGATATTGGAGAACATGCTCCGTGTATATGTGATGTAGTTTGGGGGTTCTTGGGATCAGTTCTTGCTGCTCGTGAAGTTTGCCTACAACAACAGTTACCAGTCGAGCATTCAGATGGCTCCATATGAAGCCTTGTATGAGAGACGGTGTCGGTCTCCTGTGGGTTGGTTCGAGCCGGATGAGGCTAGGCTATTGGGTACAAACTTGGTTTAGGATGCTTTGGAAAAGGTTAAATTTACTCAAGATCGACTTCGTACAGCCCAATCTAGACAGAAGAGTTATACGAATTGAAAGGTGCGTGACGTTGCATTCATGGTTGGGGAGCGGGTCTTGCTCCGGGTTCGCCCATGAAGGGTGTTATGAGGTTCGAAAAGAAAGGCAAGTTGAGCCCCAGGTATATCAGACTTTTGAGATTCTTGAGAGGATTGAGAGGTGGCCTACAGGCTTGCACTTCCATCTAGTCTAGCTGCAGTTCATCCAGTATTTCATGTTTCTATGCTCCGGAAGTATCACAACAATCCATCTCATGTGTTGGATTTCAGCTCAGTCCAGTTGGACAAAGATTTGTCTTATGTTGAGGAGCCGGTGGCCATTTGGAACAGGCAGGTCCGAAAGTTCAGGTCGAAGAACACTGCTTCAGTGAAGGTTCAATGGAGGGGTCAACCAGTCGAGGAGGCGACTTGGGAGACCGAGCATGATATGCGTAGCCATTATCCTCATCTTTTCACCACTTCAGGTATGTCTCTATACTTGTTCGAGGACGAATGTTTTTTTAGAGGGGGAGGATGTAACGACCCGGCCAATCCTTTTGAGTATTTTAGCCGTGATCCCCTATTAATTGCCTCATCTATATTATATTGTGGTTATGTAACTTTCCGGAGTGTTTGGTATTAGTTTTGAGTGAGTTTCGGAGTGAAACAGGACACATAGTCCCTAAGTTGGAGTCTTAAGTCGATAGAGTTGACCGTAGTTTGACTTTTATGTAGACGACTCTGGAATGGAGTTTAGGTGGTCCCAATAGCTCAGTACGGTGATTTTGGACTTAGGAGCGTGTCCGAATGTTGATTTGGAGGTCCGTAGGTCGTTTCGGCGTGAATTGGTGAAAGTTGAAAAGTTCAAGGTTTGGAAGGTCGAAAAGTTTGATTAGGAGTTGACTTTATTGATATTGGGGTCGGATTTTGATTTCGGAAGTTGAAATAGGTCCGTCATGTCATTTATAACTTGTGTGCAAAATTTGAAGTCAATCGAAGTTGTTTTTAGTATGGATCGGCATTAGTTTTGAAATTCGGAAGTTCATAAGTTCATTAGGCTTGAATAGATGCGCGATTCATGGTTCTAGTGTTGTTTGATGCAATTTGACGCTTCGAGCGTATTTGTATGTTGTTTTAGGACTTGTTGGTATGTTTTGTTGAGGTCCCGGGGGCCTCGGGTGTAATTCGGACCATGTTGCTAAAGTTGCTGAATTTTCTAATGTCTGGTTTACTTCTTCGTGTTCGCGAGCGAGGTCTCGCTTTCGCATAGGGTATCTGGGAGGCAAGTGAGGTTTTTTCTTCATGTTCGCGAAGATGGCCATGCGTTCGCGAAGGTATAAGGAATTGTTCATCGCGTTCACGTATGAGGGGTTGTGTTCACATAGGCTTGGGCTTAGTGTGTACCGTGTTCGCGTGGGGGATCTCGCGTTCGTGAAGAGGAATTTGGCATCTGAGTATTTTGTGATTCGCGAACGTGAGACACACTCCGTGTTCGCAAAGAAGAGCACCTGGACAGCAGAATTTAAGTTTCAAAATCGAGGGTTCATCTCATCTTTCATATATTGGACCTAGAGAGCTCGTTGTGAGGCAGAATTTTGAGGGGTTTTCAAGGAAATCGTTGGGGTAAGTGATTCTAATAGGTTGGACTATATTTTATGAATCTATTACTATTTTCATCATCTAATTAGGGACTTGAGTTGAAAATTTTGAGGAAATTTCTTGAAAACTTCCTAGACTAAAATTTTGAGTTTTCAAAGACGATTTAATGTCGAATTTGAGTAATTATTGTATGGTTGGACTCGTTATCGATTGAGTGTTCAGATTTTGTAATTTTGGTAGAGTTCCAAAACACGGGCCCGAGTTGACTTTTTTAGTTGACGTTTTATTTCTTAGCAAAGATCATAACTTTATTATTCGAATTAGTTTCTTATAGTTTATATTTATAGTATGAAGTTATTTTGGCTAGATTCGAGCCATTCGGAATTGGATAATTGAGGGAAAGGCTTACTAGTGGATTGAACAAGCATATTTTGAGGTAAGTGTCTTGCCTAACTTTGTGTGGGGGAATTATCCCTTAGGATTTGTGTTGTTTTGTGATAATTGTGATGCGTAGAAGCCATGTAAGCAAGGTGACGAGTGTGTACACGGGCTAAATGTGAAAATTTACCGGTTTTAGCTATGTAGATTTCTTTCATGCCTTAAATGAATTATCTTAGCATGTTATGTTCATCATCATTAGTCTATTTTCACATGTTCTACTTGTCTTATCTCTTACTTGCTAATTGCTCTACATGTTTAGGTGAAGTTCTTATTTCCTTTGTTCGGTATTCATGATTTAACCGTTGAACTCTTTACTTGAAGTTTTTATTCTTGGAATATCTTATTGTTGAAATTGGTATTGAGTTATAAAGACCGTGATGCGCATTGAGGCAAAGTGTTAAGTAGTGAAATACTATTCTTTTGAGTTATTCACTTCCGATTGTTATTGTTGAGACTCTTGTGTACATTGTGGTTGAGCCATGGGCTCTTTGCTATGAAAACAATGTTATTGTTGGTTTCTTTGGCAAGTTGTGTTATTGGGCACTTGAGGTACGATTTTTGATACGTTGTGATATTGATACGCATGCGGTGGTATAAGGTTTTGGGGTTGAAATGCATGCGCTGAGATAAGGTGGGTTGATACGCGTTGCTAGTAGGGAAACTACTAGAAGTCATGCGGTGTGTTAAGGTGGGCTAAAACGCGGGATGCTATTTCAGAAAAAATGATTTTCGAAACTAAATGCAAAGACTCCCGCGGTGATATAAGAAAAGATTGTGATTTATTATTGTGATTTGAGAGCGGTAGTGACTTTTGTTGGTATTACTCTTTTACTTCACTTGTGCTTAATTGCTTTGTTTCCTTGGCATAATATTCCTTGTTTTCTTCCATGATTCATTAATTGCTTGAGTTTTGTGTAGTAAACTTTGGTACCTTCCTTACTTGTTTCATTTCTATTGGTATTATTATTGCACTATTAAATTACTAGTTCTGCCTCTTATTATTTATTCTAGTAGGGCCTTGACCGACCTCGTCACTACTCTAATGAGGTTAGGTTTGGCACTTACTGGGTACCGTTGTGGTGTATCATGCTACACTTCTGCACATCTTTTGTGCAGATCCAGGTACCTCCTACAAGTCCAGGCATCAGTGAGCTGAGTTCGTACTTGGAGACTTCAAGGTATACCTGTCGGCATCCGTAGGCTTCGGAGTGACCTTCTATCTATTTTTGTTTTTTTTCCTCCTTTTGTTAGATACAGTTGTATAGGGATGACTATGATACCATTGTAGAGCTTGTGACTCGATATCACCAGGTTTTGGGGAAATTGTATATGTTGAGCAGCGAAGTTTATTCTATACAAATGTTGAGTATTTAAGAGTTTATTTGATATTTCAGTTATTTCCGCATGTTTGTTAGGCTTACCTCGTCTTAGAGACTAGGTGCCATCACGACATCCAACGGAGGGGAACTAGGATTGTGATAGTAGCTATCACAAATAACTTAGGCAACTAGTGCCTAAACCAAGTTTAGGTAAGATACTTACTTCAAGCAAATCAAATCAATCCTCTAATAAGCCCTTCTCGCGTAAATTAACCTCCGGATGGCTGGAATCTAGCAAAAATAACTCAATATCACTACAAAAGACATAGGAAATTATTCCAAATGAAAAAGCTAAGATCTTTAACCAAAAATCAAAAAGTCAACATCGGGCCCGTACCCCGGAACTCGACCAAATTCACAAATTTCAAACACCCATTCTGATACGAATCCAAATATATGTGTTACACCAAATTTGACTTCAAATCGAGCCTCAAATCATCAATTTATGCTTTAGAAAAGCTTTTACTAAAATCTCCAATTTTCTCACTTTAATTCACCAATTAAATGCTAAAATCAAGGTTGGAATCATGAATAATTAATAAATCCGAGTCAAAAACACTTACCTCAATCCAAATCGTGAAAATCCCCTCTAAAATCGCCCATATCTGAGCTCCACAACTCAAAATATGTTACAACGACTAAAACCCTCCAAAAATAGAGTACTTATGGTCTGCCCAGGCATACCCTTCGCGATCGCGGGACAAACTTCGCGATCACGAAGCACAACCAAACACTGCCCCAGAACTACGCGAACGCGAGACCCAGGTCGCGAACGTGATGCACATCTATCCTAACACTACGCGAACGCGGGCTACTTCTCACGATCGCGAAGGCTTACAGCCTGACTCCCTTAGCTGGCCTCCCTTCTACACAAACGAGTCACCTCTCACGCGATCTTGAAGGCTACTGCCTCCCAAAACATCTCAAAAGCGATGATAACTAAGCAAACACAAAGAACGATTCGCCTGCCATCCAAAAATACCCTACGCAATTGCGACTTCCTTCTCGTGATCACGAAGAAGGAAACGAGGCATCGGAAATCAGCAATGCCAAAAAATGGAGAAATGGTCTGAAACCCATCTGAAATACACCCGGGTCCACCAGGATCTCATCAAATCACACCAAACAATCCCAAATATAACACGAACTAACTCGAGGCCTCAAATCATACCAAACGTCATCAAACCCATCAATCGCACCTCAATTTAAGCCTAAGGATGCTAATGACCTCAAATTTTGCATGGAAGTTCTAAATGACATAATGGACCTAATCCAACTCTCAAAAACTAAAATCCGAACCCGATATCATCAAAGTCAACTTTCGGTCAAACCTATCAACCTTCCAAACCTTCAACTTTCCAACGTTCTCCAAAAAGTACCAAATCAACCTACGGACATCCAAATCAACATCCGGACGTACACCTAAGTCCAAAATCACCATTCGAAGCTATTGGAACCATCAAAACTCCATTCCAGAATCGTCTACATAAAATTCAAACTTCGGTCAACTCTTACAACTTAAACTTCTAACTTTGGGACTAAGTGTTCCAATTCACTCCAAACCTCCCCGAAATCAAGCCAATCACCCCGGCAAGTCACATAACCACAATACACATATGTAAAGCATCAAATAGGGGAAACGAGATTGAAATACTCAAAATGACCGGCTGGTTCATTACATTCTCCCCTTCTTAAACAAACATCATCCTCGAACAGTCTAGAATCATACCCGAGGTCTCAAAAAGATGAAGATATCTGCTCTGCATCTCCTGCTCGGTCTCCCAAGTAGCCTCCTCGACCAGCTGACCTCTCCAATGAACCTTCACTGATGCTATATTCTTCGACCTCAACTGTCGAACCTAATGATCCAATATGGCCACTAACTCTACATCATAAGTTAAATCCCCATCTAACTACGTCGTGCTGACGTCCAAAACATATGATGGATCCCAAAAATACGTTTGAAGCATAGAAACATGAAACACTAGGTGGCAAGGCAAGTCTGTAGGCCACCTCTCCAACTTTCTCAAGCCCTCAAGAGGACCAATATACCTAGGGCTCAATTTGCCCTTCTTCGCGAACCTCATTACGCCCTTCATGGGAAAAACTTTGAGTAGAATCTTTTCACCTACCATATATGCAACATCCCGAGCCTTCCTATCAACATAAATCTTTTGCATGTACTATGTTGTATAAAGTCGTTCCTGAATCAACTTCACTTTCTCCAAAGCATCACGGACCAAATCAGTGCCCAGCAAGCAAGCCTCCCCAGGCTCAAACAAACCAACCAGAGAACAGTATTGCCTCCCATATAAGGCCTCATAAGGAGCCATCTGAATACTCGACTGATATTTGTTTTTGTAGGCAAACTCTGCTAATGGAAGAAATTGATCCCATGAACCTTCGGAATCAATGACACAGGAACGTAACATGTCCTCCAATATTTGAATAGTGCACTCGGACTGCCCGTCCATCTAGGATGAAATGCCATACTCAGCTCGACCTGTGTGTCCAACTCTCGTCGCACTGTTCTTCAAAAATATAATGTGAAATTTGTGCCTCGATCCGAGATAATAGATACGAGCACACCATGAATGCGAACAATTTCCTGAATATAAATTCGAGCCAGCTGCTCTGAAAAATAGGTAGTCATGACTGGAATGAAGTGTGCAGACTTGGTCAGTCTGTCCGTAATGACCCACACTGCATCAAATCTCCTCAAGGCCGTGGAAGCCAAACTATAAAATCCATAGTGATATGCTCCCACTTCCACTCTGGAATATCAAGCCTATGAAGCAAACCCCCCGAGTCACTGATGCTCGTACTTCACCTACTGATAGTTAAAACATCGAGCAACATACACAACACTATCCTTCTTCATCCTCCGCCCCAGATAGTGTTGCTTCAAGTCCTGGTACATCTTCGTAGTACCCGAATGAATAGAATACCACAAACTATGAGCCTACTCAAGTATCAACTCACGCAACCCATCCACATTCAGATCACAAACCTAATCCAGCATCCTCAACACCCCATCATCACCAATAGTCACATTCTTGGCATCACTGTGCTACACCATGTCCTTTAGGACAAGCAAGTGGGGATCGTCATACTTACGCGCCTTGATGCACTCAAACAAAAAAGATCGTGAAACAACGCAATCAAGAACCCGGCTGGGCTCCAAAATATTCAACCTCACGAACCGATTGGACAAAACCTGAACATCCAAATTAACGGTCTCTCCCCAACTGAAATATAAGCAAGATTCCCCATGCTCTCAGTCTTCCTACTCAAAGCATCGGTCACCACATTGTCCTTTCCAGGAGTATAAAGAATGGTGATATCATATTCCTATAGTAGCTCTAACCACCTCTGTTGCCTCAAGTTCAGATCGTTCTTCTTGAACAGGTGCTGAAGACTCCTATGATCTGTGAACACCTTACAAGACACGCCATAAAGATAATGCCTCCAAATCTTCAGCGCGTGAACAATGGTTGCTAACTGCAAATCATGTACATGGTAGTTCTTCTCATGGGGCTTCAACGGACGCGAAGCATAGGCAATAATTCTACCCTCTTGCATCAACATACATCCAATGCCAATCCGTGAAGCATCACAATAGACTGTATAAAAACCCGGTCCCGAAGGCAAAACCAAAACTAGAGCTCTAGTCAAAGCAGTGTTGAGCTTTCGAAATCTCTCCTCACACTCATCAGACCACCTGAATGGGGCATCCTTTTGCGTCGATCTAGTTAATGCGGCTGCTATAGATAAAAATCCCTCCACAAAACGACGATAATACCCTGCCAACCCAAGGAAACTTCGAATCTCAGTAGCAGAAGATGGTCTGGACCAACTCTGAACTACCTCAATCTTCTTCGAATCCACCTCAATCCTCTCACTGGATACTACATGAACTAAAAATGCCACCGAATCAAGCCAAAACTCACACTTAAAGAATTTAGCATATAGTTTCTTCTCCCTCAAAGTCTGGAGCACAATCCTAAAGTGTTACTCATGATCTTCCCGGTTGCGAGAATACACCAATATATCATCAACGAAAACTATGATGAAAGAATCATGATAAGGCTAAACACATTGTTCCTCGAGTGTATAGAAGTTGTTGGGGCATTGGTCAGCCCAAGACATCACCATAAACTCATAGTGACCATAGCGAATCCTGAAAGCCGTCTTCAGAAATCTAAAGCCCGAATCCTCAACTGATAGTACCCCGATGTCAAATCAATCTTCGAGAACACCCTAGCACCCTGAATCATATCAAACAAATCATCAATATGAGGTAGTAGGTACTTCTTATTGATGGTAACCTTGTTCAACTGCCTGTAGTCAATACATATCCGCATAGAACCATCTTTCTTCTTCACAAATAGAATCGGCGCACCCCAAGGCGGCAAACTAGGCCTGATGAAACCCCTATCAAGTAACTCCTACATTTGTTTCTTCAATTCCTTCAGCTCTACCGGTGCCATGCGATACGGTGAAATAGAGATGGGTTGATTGCCCGGTACCAAGTCAATACCAAAATCAATATCCCCATCAGGTGACATGCCCTGCAAGTCTGCAGGAAACACATCTAGAAATTCCCTCACTATCGGCACTGACTCGATGGTAGGAGTATCAACACAAACACCGCTCACAAAGGCCAAATACGCCAAACACCCCTTCTCGACCATATATTAAGCCTTCAAATATGAAATCACTCTACTGGGAACATAATCTAGGGAACCTCCCCACTCACCCTAGGCAACCTTGGCATCATCAAAGTCACGGTCTTCACACGACAGTCCAGACTAGCGTGACGTAGTGACAATCAATCTATGACTAAAATCACATCAAAATTGACCATGTTGAGTAACAAAAGATCAACCCTAGTCTCAAAACCCCAATGGTCACCACACATGACCGATATACACGGCCCATCATAATAGAATCACCCACCGGTGTAGATACATAAACATGCATAACAAAAGAATCACGAGGCATATCCAACTACTGAGAAAAGTATGATGACACATATGAATAAGTGGATCCAGGGTCAAATAATACTGAAGCATCCATATGGCACACTGAAACAATACATATGATGCCTCTGACCTGGCGGGAAATGCATAGCAATGGACTTGAACACTGCCTGACCGACCTCCCCCTCTAGGGCGACCTCAAACTGACTGAGCCCCACCCCTAACTGGTTGTACGGGTTGTGTAGCTGCTGGGAAATTAATGGCTGCAAGCTCTGTTATGGAGCCCTACTCAAAAGTCTGAGGAAATTCCTCTTGAGATGACTCAAGTCTCTATACTCATAACAAACCCTCCTCTGATAAAGCTGTTGACCCTGATAATCTGAATAGTTGCATGTGGAACCCTGAGCAGATGGAGCATGGTAAGAACTTTGTGTCAGCAGTTCACCAAATGACGACTAAACTAGGCGAACACTTTATGATTTGTGGCTAACTGATGAACCACAAGGAATATGACGAGCTGCCTGAGGGACCCTAGAAGAACGACCTCTATTGTAATGTGATTGGCCTCCAGATGAGGCACTGCTAAAACTACACAAACCACGAGGCCTCTATGGCCTCTTGCTCCTCACGCTCAAGCCTGTGAATCTTCTCTAAACGTCTAGCAATCTCGATCACCTGGTCAAACCTAACATCCATCTCGACCTCTCGAGCCAAACTGTAACGTAGACCACAGTTGAGGCCATCGATAAACCTCTTGATCTTCTCCCTCTCTTTGGGAATCAAACATACTGTATGATGAGCCAAATCTGCAAATCTCATCTCGTGTTGGGTCACAGTCATACCCCCTGGCGTAGCTGCTCAAGCTCCCTATGTAATTCCTCTTTGCGAGTTTATGGGACAAACTTCTCTAGGAAGAGAACTGAGAACTCATTCCATGTAAGTGGTGCTGCACCACCTGGCCTTCCTGACTCATAGGTTTTCCACCATCTATAGGTTGCCCCTGTCAGGTGAAAAGTAGTAAAAGAAACTCCACTTATGTCCACAATACCCGCTGTGCGAAGAATCTGATGGCACCGAACCGGAAAACCCTAGGCATCCTCTGAGTCTCCTCCGCTAAACTCTGGAGGGTCAAGCCTCTTAAATTGCTCCAACTTTTTATGCTCCTCGTTAGTCATAGGTGGACCAACCTCGGCCCGAGCAGCAACAACTGGCTAAACTTGTAGCACCCATGGTGTTTGATAACCCTGAGCTAGCTTTTTCGGTTAATAGGCGGTGGGAGTTTGGGCTCCTCCCCCAACCTATGAGGTAGCTGATGCAATTGGGATTGTAACCGCCTAAGCCAAGCTCATGAACACACTCAAGACCTGAGCCAAAGCTTCCTGAAGACTAGGTATAACAACAGGTAATGCCGGTGTCTGAGCTGGTCCCACTAGCTCAATAGTATCCGGAACCTGCTCCTCCACTGGAGCGACTGGTGGCTCCATTGGTGTTGTCCCACCTTGGCCTCTACCTCAGCCCCAGCCTCTCATAGCCTTAACTGGTGGTACTGGTGGCCATTCGTCTTAATTCGGTTGCACGTGTCCTCACTATCTGTGAGAGAATAGAAGAATAAAGGTTCAAACATCATAAATAATAAATATGCACGACAAGAATGCTAGAAAGTGAAGCTTTCCTAACAATTTGGTAATCTCTCGAAGATAAGTACATACGTCTCCTTACCGATCTGCAGGACTCTACTAAACTTGTTCATGACCTGTAGAACCTATGAACCTAGCGCTCTGATACCAACTTGTCACGACCCAACCACCAACCAGCCGTGATGGCGCCTAACCCACTTGCTAAGCAAGCAAAGCATAACGAAATAAATCATAATAACATAATGGACATAAAAAATACGAGTCTAAAGCCTTCAACATAGCATAATAGCACCAATACATGATAAATATCCCAGAACTGATAAACACGAAGTCATGAGCTCTAGAACGGATATACAAGTCTGAAAAACCAAATAACAATACTGTATGAAATAAAGAAAATAGTACAAAAGAAAAGAAACGCCAAGACTACGGTCGAAATGCAGCTCTACCTCGTCTCTCGGACAACTCAACAAGCAATACTCTGCTATTGGTGGCTTGGTCCAACACCTAGATCTACACAATTAAGTGCAGAGTGTAGTATAAGTGCAATCGACCACATGTACTCAGCTAGTATAATAGTTAACCTTGGTGAGGTAAAAGAATCAAGAATTTTAAATGATACCTACTAATCACTTGTACAGTTCATAAATTTAACAAGTACAGAACAATATTATAATTCAATATAAAGCACAGACAGAACAATCTTAGTGTACAAAATTACTTATGTACTCTGATCAGTCAATGATCCAGCATATAAAGATGATATGCAAGTAAATCAGATAAATAACCAAGGAAATTACAGGTAAAGATGAAATGCGCTAACCAAAACAAACACTGGTCAGCTTTTCCTCAAAATTTCCATAATCGTACCAAACCACTGATCAGTTTTCCTCAATAATCGCGTGTAAACCATCTAAGGAACATGAGAGGGTTACCCTAGGGGGGTGAATCCATATCCTGACGTTGCGGACAACTCACGTGTTGTACGGACAACACACGTGCTAATAATATCAACTGCACGAACAACTCACGTGCCAATAATATCCATATCCGTATCCACACAGACAACTCACATGCTACATGAATAACTCACGTGCCAATAATATCAGCCGCACAGATGACTCACGTGTCAATAATCACAATCTACCCGACGTGGCCACAGGCTCAATATCACAATCTGTCCGGCGTGGTCACATGCTACTTGTCTGGCTCATATCACGCAAAGCAGATATACAAGAATACATGCATATGATCAATGAATTGATGATTTCATACTCCTGGATTGGTAAAAGTGACATGCTAAGGTGTATCATATGTAAAGTGTGCTATCATAGCTCAAATCAGCGATTACATCACAAAAATAGTAATTATCAAGTTCAACCAGGAGATTAACCGCTATGTAACCTCAAACATGGATCAAATAGCTCACAACAGGGTTACAAATATGAGAACCATCACAGCATAAAGCTTAACAATCAGTTCAAGGCATATCATAGCCTAAGCAATATCTCGAGCATGGACAAATACTCTGTTGCTCGCACATGAACTTAACCCCACACATATGCACCACCCATAGCATGTAGCTATCACAAATAACTCAGGCAACTAGTGCCTCAAGCAAGTTTAGGTAAGATACTTACCTCAAGCAAGTCAAATCAATCCTCTAATAATCCTTTCCCGCGTAAATCAACTTTCAAACGGCTTGAATCTAACCAAAATAACTTAATATCATTAATTAAAGCCATGGGAAACGAATCCAAATGATAAAGCTAAGATTTTTAACCAAAAATTAAAAAGTCAACCTCGGGCTCGCACCCTAAAACCTGACCAAATTCACAAATTTCGAACACCCATTTCGACATGAGTCCAAATATATGTGTTACATCCAAATCCGGCCTCAAATCAACCCTCAAATCATCAATTTATGCTTTAGAAATTTTTTTACTAAAATCTCCAATTTCCTCACTTTAATTCACCAAATTAAATGCTAAAATCAAGGTTGGAATCATGAATAATTAGCAAATCCAAGTCAAAAACACTTATCCCAATCCAAATCATGAAAATTTCCTCCAAAATCGCCTAAATCCGAGCTCTACAACTCAAAATATGTTAAAATGACTAAAACCTTCCAAAAATTGAGTACTTATGGTCTGCGCAGACATACCCTTCGCGATCGTGGGGTCAAATTCTCGATCATGAAGTACAACCAAACACTGCCCCTGAAATGCACACCGCGTACGCGAGACCTAGGGCGTGAATGCGATGCACAACTATCCTGACACTACGCGAACACGTGCAACCTCTTGCTATCGCGAAGGCTTACAGCTCGACTCCCCCAGCCGGCCTCCTTTCTATGCGAACGTGTCTTCCCTCATGCGGTCACGAAGGCTTGCCTCCCAAACTATCGCGAATGCGATCACAACTACGTGAATGCGAAGAAGGAAACCCGACATCAGAAATTAGCAATGTCAAAACATGGAGACATGGTCTGAAACCCATCCAAAACACACCCCGAGCCCCTGAGACCCTGTCCAATCACACCAATCAATCCCAAAATATAACACGAATTAAGACTACTTTATCAAATTAAATATGGATATAAACAAATAAAATAAGTGCTTAAATTATTATTTTTTGGCAATAATATAAGCACTTGTCTTCTAAGTTTAAAAACCACACCTAATACCCTTTTTGTTTTAATTTGCACTCTACAGACCACCTTTCACTTGTCTCTAGCAAATAGTAATTATCAGTATTTTTTGTCCTTTTCTCCTATTTCTAGCGGGACTTTTCACTAATTTCTTTTGAAATTCTGGCCAATATACACAAAAAAAAAAAAAACCCATCTTATTTTAATATTAATTGAAATTTATACTTCTGATCTTTTTGTACTCGTTCGAAAATTTCGTAACAAATAAGAGAATGTAAAGTATCGTTTTGTTAATCCAATAATCGTATTAAATATGCTATATAAAAATTGTTTCAAGAATTGTTTACTATAATTGGTATTTTTGTATTACTTGATTTTTTTTTACTTTTCATGAAGGGAAGATTTAGTTCTGAAAATATCATTTTCTAGATATTTTTGTTGAAAATGTATTATTGAAAATATGAATATGTAATTAAGGATTATTTTCAGGTTGTATTTGTACTCGGTAGATGAACCAGCTTTGTCATGCGTGATGGATATCCCATCTAAACCACCAGATCCTAACATAGACCCTATTACCAATTCCAAAACAAATGAAAAGTTCTCTTTTAGAGACAAGCTACTTGCCAGCGACCCGATGCACTTCAATCCCTCCGCACATGTGCCTGCTGAGAAAGATTACGAGGAAATAATGCTTTTGGACTTTTCTTCACCAGCCTATAGATCCGACGATAGCACCATTCAACTATCTTTCGAAGAAATGATGCGCATATACAATTCATGAAAATTCTCGATCATTATCAAACTAATGGGTAAGCGCATTTTACATCAATATCTTAAGAGAAAAATCCAGGAACTATGGAAGCCCACCGAACAATTTCTTCGAATTGATCTAGGTGAAGATTATTATATTGTTAAATTTTCTAAGGAAGAGAATATGGTTAGAGCTCTTCACCAAGGTCCATGGTTTATTAATGGACATTTTTTATCAGTAATGAAGTGGATTCCGAATTTTGTTGTTTCCGAAGTGAAACAAACTATGTCTGCAGTTTGGGTACGACTTCCTCAATTGCCAACTGCGTCCTATGACGATGATATCCTAAAAACGATTGGCAACAAATTGAGCCGCCTCTTAAAAATTGATGCTTGTACATCCGCAACTCTCAGAGGGAGATATGCTAGATTATGTATTGAGGTGTCATTAAAACATCCAGTTTAAACCTTTATTGACATCGGTATTCATAAGCAACACATCCTCTATAAAGGAGATAATTGTTTATGCAAGGCCTGTGGACGGTTGGGTCATATTCAACAATTATGTATGTTTAGACATCCCATTCCCACTGAAGAAGTCCAAAATCCTCCCAGCAAAATAAGCATCCAGACATCATCAGAAGAAGAGTGGTAAACAGTTTCTTTTCCAAGGAGAAAAAGGTCATTGCAAAAGGATTTGCCAACGAAAAAGAATGCGGAGAATACTACTCATTCAGGTATCACTATAAGAATTTCTAAAGCTACCACAGGTAAGTACCTCAATACCCAAAAATTAATTTACAAAGAAAAAACTAATTTATTTACTACTAACCCAAATATTAGTTAAGCTGTCAAAACCATAAAAGAAAATAATATTTCTGCCGATCCTAATTTACTAGTTAGCAATCAATTTGCTTCTCTTAATGATCATTGCCTAGATTCCAATAATTTTTCTCCTATTACTGATAAAAATTGCATGCAATCCAAATTGACTGATGAAACGATACAAACGAGGTAGACAAACAAAGATACCAAGGCAAGTGGCATTGACGTGGCCAATGTTAAAAGTGGCAAGTCAATTTCTATCCAACCATTGCATAGTATAAATAATATTATTAATAATAATTTTAACAGTAGCTCTACCAAGGTGTCACCCCAAAACAAAAACCACTCTACTAACAAAAAAATAAGTGACAAATACCGGTGGGAATACTCAGGATACTACTAACTAAAAAGAAGTGGCTAATACTGGTGGCAATACTCAAGGCACCCAATTAGAACAAAGGGCTAATATTCACACGCTTCACAATACATAAACCATGCAAATCGATAATACCTCCATAGTTTTGCACTCTCTACAGACCAATCACCCCCAGATACCTGGCACTCCAGTCTCATTAGACAACCTACAATCTCCCAATGCACAAGACATGACAAATCATGTGATGGGAGGACAAGGGGAAGCTATATGACCCATAAGGAAATCTCGTACAAAGATTTCAAGCCCAAGAGAAATAATAATATTGTTATTAAGGGAGAAGCAAGACAAGAAATATATTCTCAAATGCCCTATAGCACTATTCAAAAGCTTGATAGACATGAGGCTACCACTAAACCGAGCAGTAGACAAACATGCAGTAATACTAAGCCCATCCATGAGGAGAAGTACACTTTCTCTTATGGAGGAGAATCCAGTGACTCCTGCAAACCCATCATTTCAAATGAATAGAGCAACCTCCTTTGTTATCTGGAATGTATGTGGTGCGAATAATGCAAACTTCCGTAGAAATTTTAGGAAAATTATAAAGACTCATAAACCTTGCATGGTAATTCTCCTTGAAACTAGAATGCATGACCATGCTCCTCTTCAACATGAATTTCATTTTAGTGAAATGATCGAAATCCCAACCGAGGGTTGTTCTGGTGGTTTAGTGATTATGTGGATGCATAACTTGGTGATTGTAGATAAGATAGCGAGAGTGAATCAAGAACTTCATGCTATGATTAAGGTACTTCCAAATCACAAACCTTGGCTTTTTAGTGCTCTATATGCCAATACTACTACTAATAATAGAAATATTATGTGGAATAATTTAGAAAATCTGCATGAGACTTATGTTGGTCTATGGTTGGTCGGAGGTGATTTTAACGATGTTTTAGTGTCTGATGACAAGTGGGGAGGACGCCCTACAAATAACACTAGAGCCTCCAGGATTTGAAACTGTATTAACAAGTGTAAGCTATTAAATCTTGATTTTAAGGGATACAAATATACCTGGTCAAATTGTAGGAAAAGAAGTACTGGCCTGATTATGGAGAGATTAGATAGATATTTTGTTAATGACGAATGGCTTAATATTTATCCAAATGCCATAGTGAACCATCTCACCATAACCTACTCAGATCACAACCCTCTCCTTATTAGACTAAGCCCTAGTTTTAAGAGCAACACTAGCAAACCTTTAGGCTTGAAATCATGTGGTGCTCCCATCGGAACTTTATCAATATAGTGGACAAATGCTGGAGTAACAAACAACTCTTAGACGCAGTCAATTATTTTGAGCACGAAGTTACTCAGTGGAACAGGGAGTCTTTGGTAACATCTTTCATAAGAAGCGTAGACTTCTTGCTAGACTTAATGATATTCAATCCTTCGACAAGTACACTTCGAGCCCCTTTTTGCAGCAACTTGAATCTACTCTAGTTAATGAGTACAATAATGTGCTTAGAATGAAAGAAGATTTTTGGAAGCTTCGATCCATAATTAATTGGCTCAATGAGGGGATGCGAATACTAGATTTTTTCATATCTCCACCATCAATAGGCATAGGATGAATAGAATTACGCACTTCAAATATGATATAGAAAATTGGATTGAGGACCTCACTCAAGTAGCTGACCATACGTTAAACTGTTTTAGGGATATTTTCACCACAAGTCACACTAGTTCATATTGGAAAGTCATCAACTATAATATTAGGTCCTTTAACAAATTAAATGTGCACAACCTAGACAAACCGATTGTTGATCAAGGAATTATTTCCGCTCTCTTCTCCTTTAAACCCTTTAAAGATCCTGGACCGAATGGGTTTCATCCTTTCTTTTAATAAAAATATTGGACCATTGTTGGTCCTGGCGGTGCGTAGTTATTGCAAAAATATCTTTAACACTCAGCAAATACCTGAATTCCTTAATAACACTTTTATCTACGATATTCCAAAAATACCGAATGCAAATGATCACAAAAATTCTAGACCAATAGGTCTATGTAATACTATCTATAAGATCATTACCAAGATTATTGCTAACCGTATAAAGCCCTATTTGGATTACCTCATCAGTCCTTATCAAGCTAGTTTCCTAAAGAATAGAAGTGCTAGTGATAACTCTATTATTATTCAAGAGGTCATCACCAACTTTAATAAACGAAAAAGTACTAATCATGGCATGATTCTCAAAATTGATCTAGAAAAAGTTTTTGAAAGATTGGAATGGTCAATCATCTTTAGAATTGTTCACTACTTTAATTTTCCTTCTAATATTACTAGATTGATTATGTCTTGTGTTACCACTAATAGCATTTCCACTCTAGTTAATGGGAGTAGAACTTCTTTCTTTACTCCTTCTAGGGTATTAGACAAGGTGATCCTATGTCCCCTAATATTTTTATCCTATGCATGAAATTATTTTCTAAATATATTAATCATGCAGTTGATTGTGCAAATTGGAAGCCCTCCTTTGTCATATTTATTTTTTGCTGATGATTTAACTCTAATGGCTAGAGCTAATAAAAAAATCTTACTCTACTATTTTAGAAGGCATCAATATTTTCTGCAATTTATCAGGGCAGAAAATTAATACTACAAAATCAAAAATAATATTCTCCCTAAACTGTCCTGATATACTTAAAACTGAAATCTCTAACTTTTTTGGCATTAATAGCTGCAGCAACTTTGGCAAATATCTTAGATTTTCTATCTTAAGTAGACACCCTAAAGCATCAGACGTTCAATTTGTTATTGACAGGATGAGATCCAAGCTAGCAAACTAGAAAATTAGTTTGTCTTACTATGCAAACAGATCGACATTGATCTCTTCTACTCTCTCTAGCATACCTAATCATGTTATGCAATATATCCATCTGCCAGTTAAAATTCTTAATCACATTGACAAGATTCAACGAAATATCCTTTGGGGAACTACTACTACTAAGAGAAAGTTGCATCTTGTTAACTGGAAAACCATCACTAAGCCTAAGTTTCAAGGGGATTTAGGCCTAATAAAAGCTTCTTCAAAATATTTGACCTTGTAACCAGCTTAGCTTGGAGATTTTTTATTAATCCTACTTCACTCTGGGTTGACATCCTCATTAGGCAATACTCTTCCAAGAAGAATCCTTCAAATAGCTCCTTTATTTGGAAAAATATTCTCAAAGGTTGGTCCATCTGCAAGGAAGCTATTACTTAGGAGATTGGTAATGGTAAAAATATAAATTTTTGGAACCATAGATGGATCCTTAATCTTCCTCCCCTTTGAACCATTATTCATGGTCCCTTAACCCCGCACGAAGAGAGCCTTGATATCCACAATCTTTGATCTGATGCAACATGGGATCATTCTATTATATCCTTCGAATTGCCTGATTATATTAAAAATTATATTACTAGCATCAACATCCCTTGTAATGACTTTGCAACGATCGTCCAATTTGGTCCATCAATGAAAATGGCATTGTTACCACTAAATTCACATATAGTCTTATTGCCAACCATGAAAGGACTGTCAATGACTTAGAGTGGATTTGGCATCTTCGTGCTCCAAAAAAAAAATCATCTTCTTCATATGGCTTTATTATCATAATAGACTTTCAACTAGAATCTATCTTAATAACATTAGCATCAACATTGATAGAACGTGTTCAATCCGTAGGAGTGCTAAAGAAATCATTACCCATATATTCCTTTCTTGCCCCATAGCTAACAGGTTTTGGAATGAAATTGGTATCAATAATACTAGCATCATGCTGGTGGGCGGCCATTGGATTGACACAATAAAAAAATTTCAACCCCCAATACCTTTCTTAATGTTAGATTGACTTGAATTTTTTCCGTTTGCACTTTGAAATATGTGGATCAATAGAAACAATCACAACTTTAACAATGACCAACAAGATCTCTCTTTAAGCCTAGTTATTAACCGTGCACAAGAATTTAAGCTCCTTACCTACAATAACTCTAGCCCCACCAACAAAAGGAGCATAAAGGTTAAATGACATAAGCCAAGGCAAGGTGCTTACAAACTGAATACAGATGGAGCTTATAGAGGCAATAATAAGATTGGTGGTTTGGGTGGTATCATCCGAAATTCTACCGGAGATTGGATTGTTAGTTTCCAGGAACATACTCATGTGCTTAATCATACTTATGCCGAACTTCTTATTTTAAAGCAAGGACTGCAGCTTTCCCATGAAAGAAACTTGAAGCCGCTAGAAGTGGTAACAGACTCGAGGGAAGTAATACAATTGATTCAAAGTAATTATTCTACATATAACTCAATCATTCAGTTTTGCAAGTGGTTAATGCTCCAGCTAGAGATCCAGGACATCATGCATAGTTTTCGCGAAACAAATTCAGTAGCCCATCTCTTGGCAACAGAAAGTACCAAGCTGGACTGTTTCAACACTCAAGTGAAACTTGCTACTGTCCTTTACTTTGTGGCTGCCAACTTTCTAGCAGATCAGAGGAGGTCCTCCTTTACTAGATTATTTCAGAGAGTTCATGTAATAAATTAGCTAGTCTTGGGAACATCTGTGCTATAATTGGCACCTCTGTTTTTTTATAGCTCCTTTAACTCTACAAATCATGGATTTGATCCCAATGGGACTTCCATGATAGAACATTGTAATGCTACTTAATTTATAATAATAAAATATCTCTGCTAACCCAAAAATTAATATAAACTTAAACTAGTACTTGTGTATATGAAATATAATTTAGCATATATTGCACTGTCTAAATCAATTTATACTACTTCCCTAGCATGGAAACAAGTTCAAGGTTCATATTTAAGGTGTAGACTTCTTAGTTCTTTATAAAATTGGACGATATCTCCAAGAGTGTTGTGATTAAAATCTTTCCTATATAATTCTGAATCAGAATTAACATATACTCGTGTGTTAACTTTTTGATTGAAATGAATCGTGTTTGCAATAAAATTAAATACATCACTTAAAATAGGTGTACTGACATGCATTATTATTTGCAAATAATGAGATATTATTAGCATAGAAATGTTTGTTCCGTAAGTTTGTTATTTTTTCAACTTTAATTTAAAATATTCATTTCCCAATTTCTAACCAAATTTTGTCCGAACGAGATTATGGGGCATGATTGCGCATGTGCCTATGTCGCCCCATCAATAGCCTCTGCTATCTCCCAACCACAGGCAGATGCCAACAATGCCCCTTGGCAGACCCTATCCCAACGCCCACCCGTCGTTAGTGCAATCGACCCATGCCCAGCGATTAGCGCCGTGTGTGCAAACCTTGATGACAAAGTTAAGGTTGCGGCCTCTCCAAGTGCCGCCAATGGACCTGTTTTGACCTTGTAGGAATTTAGGTCCTTTTGTTGTAAATATAGAGTAGTTTTACTTCCTGTATTTTCATTATGATTCTCTAGCTTATTTATATCAAGTCCCTTTACTTTGGTTTATTTTCTTAAAGCATTATTAGGCGGATCAAGTAGTCAAACTTTCTAGCAAACAAACAATTCTCTCTATTGGTGTCTCTCCCCCTCGACACCGTGTTGCCTTCCGTAATAGCTTTCTTTAATGAAATAAAGATTTCTTTCATTCTTATTCTCTTTTCTATTCTCTCAATTGCTTTTGACATTAATTTTCCTGTATGATACTAACAGTCTCGTCTAGCATACGGAGGGGACCCCGGTTGGCGAAAAGTAACTGTAATGATGCGATGCGATCGGTCATTTTGAACTTTACCACTTTATTCGGCGGTTTGATACCATGAGTATATTAACTTTATGAAATATGACTTGCATGTGTAGTTGATTTTGATCTTCGAGAAGTTCGGTGTTGATTTGGAAGAATAATTCTCAATTCAGAAACTTTAATTTACCTTGCTCCGGAATCCGATAATCGGCTCCAACGCCTCTTCAACACTTCAAACTAATGCCAAACGATTCAAAACTAGACAAAGAGCATGCAATCCAATTGAAATATACTCAAAGACTCGTAATTTAACAATTAGAAATAATTTATCAACCCTAAGCTCACGCGCCCAAATTCCGAAATTGTTTGAAGGAAAATATTACCCATAGCAATACTAAATCAAATATATAATTATTCCAAATTCCAGACCCAATTTTGTGGTCAAAATTCAAAAATACAATTTCTAGGTTTTCTTCCAAAATTTCATAATTTTCACTAATTTTCATGTTTAAATCCATATAATCCATCTATTTCGCTCAAAACAAGTTGGAATCACTTACCTTGTGTTAATTGACGAAAATGGCTTCTCCAAATTTCCCAAAATCGCCTTAGAAAGAGAGAAATGAGATGAAATGAGCAAATTCTCAATTTGCAAACTTATAATCTGCCTAAACGTTACCCATCGCGATCGCGGTCCCAAGCCTCATGATCACGAAGTAAAATACCTCTTTTGCCCGAAACAGTCAATGTGATCGCGAAATGAAAATAGCCGCCCGACAACGAATACGAGACCTTTTCGCGTTTGCTGTGATCAACTCTCCCCCAGTCCGGATTCAACCCTACGTGAATGCGGACCCAGACACACGAACGTGAAGCTTCATCCAAGGCCACTAAGCACACTACACGAATGTGGAACTACGCCCCCGATCGCAAAGAACAAGATCTCCCTATTCCACATCACTCCTCGCGATCGCGACTCACCGATGGCGATGAATTTTAAAGATACCAGAAACCAGCAACTGCAAATCAAAGGGAAATGGTTCGAAACCATCACAAAACACACCCGAGGCCCCCCGAACCCGGTCCATTCATGCCAACGAACCTCCATACCTTATCCAAAATTATCTAAAGACTCAAAATGTGACGAATAACATCAAAAACAAGAATAGACAATCAATATCCTTCTCTTAACTTTCAACCTTCAAACTTCGGCCAACGCATCCGAGTCATACTTTGCCATTCCAGATCATGATCAAATTTTACACACAAGTTCTGATCAACTAAATGAACCTATTCGAGATCCCGAAATGCCACTTGGAGTCTGATATCACCAAAGTCTACTCCAAGTCAAACTTAGCAAATTCAAGAATCTTCAAAATGCAAACTTATGACAATAAGCGTTGAATCACTCTCGTATCACCCGATACTCAACCCGAACATGCAGCTGAGTTCAAAATCACCTTACAAATCTGTAGAAACCTTTAAATCCTGATTCTGAGGTTATTTACTTAAAAGTCAAACCTTGGTCAACGCTTCCAATCGAACCTTGTAAGAGGGAACTTACCTGTAGGTGCTATACTTGCTACGTGCTATGTTATCTTATCGAACCTTGTAAGAGGGAACTTACCTGTAGGTGTTGTACTTGCTATGTGCTATGTGTTGTGGGAGCTACGCACGTATGAGATGACGAGCGTCCATGCGTATGATAGATTTTTTATTTGTAAAAGTAGATTTAGACTCACACCATGCTTTAAATGTACTACTTGAGTTATTCCTACATCTTTAAATGTTTTATTTTATGTGTTAGCCTGAGATGAGACTTGCATAGAGTATCGAGCTTTACTATTCCAGAAACTTGGCTGCTACTTGATTAGCCGGGAAATTATACTTTCTCTTACAGATTACTCCCGCACCGTGCTTATTTGTCCGAAAGTTTCTTGATTTCTTAACTCGCACATATATTCGCGAGTTGAGTTGATGACCCGACAGAAGTTTCACTATTCTTATGGGATCAGCCTGAACGCCTCAGCACTATTGGATGGGGTTGTACGACCTCGAAAGTATTATGAGATGCATCTATGGATCGGGCTATACAACATTGGCGATATAAGGGAGCGGGCCGTACAACCACGGTGGGATATTGTACAATTACTCTTATGGGATCGGGCCGTTCGCCTCAACAGAATCGTGCGTAAAATTTTGATAGGGAGTCGGTGCTTATATGGGTATCCTAACTCAGATTTTTTGACATTTACACCTGACATTGGTCATATATATTCCATTCGAGGTAGTATTCGGTATTTGAGGATTTCGTATTTATTCTTCTGTTGAGGAGCGTGTTATACACATATATCTATTTTTATTGCTTTTATTTGCTATGCTTCATACTTGTCTACTTTTATTGTACTTTGATAATTGGACTGCTAGTAAGTGTCGATGTCGATCCCTCACTATTATTCCCTCGAGTTTAGGCTAGATACGTACTGGATACGCGTTGATTTACGTACTCATACTATATTTCTGCACTAATTGTGCAGGTACTAAGACAGGTACAATTGGTGGTCATACAGGAGCATAGGCACAGCTGCTGAGGAGACTTTGTGATCAGCTGCTCTCTATGTTATGATGATCAGCACATGGAGTTCCCTTCTAATCCATTTATTGTATTTTGTCTATTTTCTATTCCATACAGTTATTATAGTAGTATTGTATATTCTAGTAGATGCTCATGCACTTTTGACATTGGATTTTTGGAACTATAGACCATTGTTCATGATTGTATTTCTGTTATATATCCGATTTTACATTTTGATCATATTATAACTTAAAGATAATGTCACTAGTTTACTATAAAAACAAAGGATTTTGCTTATTTATTTCATCACTTGTTTCAAAATATGTTATGAACTATCGATCGGTGTGTGGATTTATTGTTTGCTTGCTTAACTGCAGCGTTGGGAACCATTATGACATATGGTGGAAATTGAGTCGTGACATCTTGGAATAAGATCACTAGGTTCACTTAGGTCTCACGAGTCATGAGCAAGTCTAGTAGAGTCTTGCAGAACGGTACGGAGACGTCTGTACTTATCTTCGAGAGGCTACAAGACCGTTAAGAGAACTTCCCTTTCTTGATTCCTTATCATGAGACTTGATTTTGGTTGAAACTTATGTATTTAGTTACTCACTCTAACGTGGTGTTAAGCACTTGATATCAGTTGGGCATCGACGAGTTGTGGTGATGCTATAGGTGTGGTGGAGGAAATTTTTCCCTGCGTTATGAGGGCCATAGTGTGGATATTTTTCCCTGCGTTATAGGTGTGGAGAGATGTTCAGTCATAAAAGCCCAGTGTTGGTATTGCCCACAAGTTCAAGGCTATACACAGTGTATTGTGATGTTTCACGCGTTATTATCGCGTAATTTTGGTGCAAATGGTAGGGTGTTGACTTATGTGCCGCGGTAGTGAATGCTTCGAGAGGAGGATTATTCGGTTTCATTATTGAGAGGTTGGTGTTTATTCCAGTGCGGGAGAGGAATTTGGGCTATGGGTGTTTAGGCTTTGGACGACGGAGTTGCGAGATTAGGTATTTCTGAACATGGTAGAGTTCTTGCTTGTGTTGTCGTGCAGTCGTCCTTGTTTGAGCGCACTAAGGCTCGTCAGTGTGATAACTTTCATTTTCTTATCCTTGGGGACATGGTGTTGCGAAGTGGTGTTTAAGATGCGATTATCGGAGATGACTATGTGTTACGACTTCAGGGTCGAACTTGCGTTCCAGTGTTGATGGTTCGAGGGAGATGATCCTCGAGAAGGCTCAAAGTTTGTGGTTTCCTGGGCTATTATTGATGGCGGAGGATAAAAAAGGGAATTATTGGATATGTCTTGCAGTGGTTGAATTGTTAGTAGGTCAAGTATGACCAGCAGAGACCGAGTAGTTTGCTTCGGAAGATAGCTAAATCAGAGTGGAAGTGGGAGCGCATTGTATGGATTTTGTGTTAAGGTAGCCACAGGCTTTGAGAATGCTTAATATGATTTGGTTCATTGTGAATAATTGACTAAGTTTGTGCATTCTATCTGGGATGGCGGCTTCTATACTTAGAAAGTTCGGATGCAGCGAAAAGAGTTGCTTGGAACGCAGGGCGAATGTGAATGCTTGACTATTATTTTGGAGATGCAATATAGCTTCGAGTTTTGAACATGCTATTGGACCTTCGGTTGATGTTGAGGGAATGAACAGATCCTTACAACTGGTGGACGGGTATGGACTCAAGAGGATTAACAGATTTCATAGTGGTTATACCTATGGCAATGTCATTGAAGAATGTCGATATTATATTACACAGGTGGGCTATATCCTGTGAGAGGGTTAGGGTTGCATGATTTCTTATGATATTCCTATGAAGAGTTTTACCTTCTATCTAACGAGAGGCATGTATTACGGTGCGGGTTATTAAAGTTATGTAATCGTGGTTTAAAGTCAAGTAGGGGATCCTATTGTCGATGATTGGGTCATATGGTCATGTGTTTTTGTAGTTTCTAGATTTTGATATGTTGGTGGATTAGCTATGACTTGAGGAGGAGGACATCAGGGATAACCAGAGCAAGGAATTTGATGGATGTGTGTTACGTTTTGCCTTATTGATTTATGGAGGTTGTAGGATGACTCAGTTTTGATATTCCTTTGTGGATGTGATTGAGCAAGGGAAAGGATTCATTCGGTTGCTTCTTTAGAGTATTCATGTGCTAACAGAGCACTAGTCATTCGGCTTGTTTGAGTACGGATTTGGGACTAGGTCAGAGTAGGTGACTCTCAAGGATGGTTTTAGTAGTTTCAAGATTATAGGTGTGGTACCTAAGGGATTTTCAGTTTCGTCGTGTGGTTAAGGATTTAGAATAACAGCGAATTGTGAAGAGACTTTTAGTATTTCTATATCATTATCAGGTCTGTGATGTAGTGTTAGAGAGATGGAAGAAACGACTTCAGATTCACAGAAAATCTATTGGGAACGGGTGCATCAGTTGGAGGTACTATTAAGTGCATGAGACGGTATACAATAGCTTATAGGTGTGAGCACGTGATTTTTGCCCTGCCCGTAATACTCCTACAAAAATCAATAAATAGTTTCTTAATTAATTGTTAGCCATTTTAGAAATTATATTAGACTTTTCTAATTACTCATATTTAATTGTTAATTGATTAGTCCACAAAAATACTCAAAAATATCATGCATTGCATTTATGATTTATTTTTACATTTTAGGATTGAATTGATAATTAGTTATTTTTACAAAATTTGGAAAATCATTAAAAAAAAATGGTTTATTTACACTTTTCTTAATTTTAATCTTTAATTCTTAAATTCAAAGGTTATTTTAGTTTTTATAAATAGATAATTTAGATTAATTTTACATTTTAATGAATTGGGATTTTAATTACTAGAAAGATAATCGGATTGGGCCTTTGTTCAAAATTAAAACAAGGCCCGGTCGTTCAAGACCCAACCGGGCAGCCCAAACACCCATTTCCCCTTGTTGATCTGAGAAGATCCAACGGCTCACAACTAATCCATCCCACATATATATATGTCCTAACTTCCCAACAACCCTAGCCTCCTTCATCCCAAATCGACCCCATCCGAAACCCTAAAGTCCCCAAGCCGCGATGGCTGATTTCACTCAAAAGCTCACCCAAAAACCCGTCCAACATCATCCAAACTCACCACCGTTATTCCCTCACTCCAAATCGATACCATAACACCACCAAAAATCCCTAAAAACAGCCGGATTTAAGATGAAATCAGAAACCCTAAATAGTCAAAAATCAGATTTTTGAGCCAATTTTTGAGTTTAAAATAGATTTTAGCCATGTGTTCTTAACAGGAACACATGGTTAAAGTAAATTTTAACTTAAAAATTAGAGTTTTTAAGAAGATTTTTGTTCGAGGTAATTTCATTTTCCTCTTCCTTTTTCATTTTTTTTTAGTCGGTTTGAATGTCGATTCATCTTCTACCCCATTTCTGTAATCTTCCGTGTTCAATTCTATTTAGTTGTTAAAATTGTTCTTTGTTTTTGTTTTGGGATCGAGTCATAAGACTCTGTGGCAAAGCCACAAACTAAACAAGCTTTTAAAAATTGAGGCCCAGAAGAAATTTCAGAACTCATGTGACTTTTGGGCCGGGTCATTTTGACCCGTTAAAGTTCAGGTCGACCCGTTAGTAGAAGTTTCTAGCAGCAAGTAAATAATAAAATAAAAGAAACTGTGGGGGGATAAAAAGAAAAAAGAGAGAAAAGGCAATTTAAAAGGGAGGGAACAGTGAAGAGATAGAGAGTTTTAATAGCCAGAAAATTTCAGAATACTTGAACTAAAATCTGGGATTTAATTTTGAAGTGAAATCAATTGCTAGTTGCTGCTGGACTCGCTTTGCTGTGTGGAAAAATCGTCTAGGTTTTCAAGTCATATATGTATGTCTCAAAACCCCTCTGTAATTTCAGTTAAGAATGAATAAACAAATTGTTTGAAATTTAACTTCTCGTGCTTTAAATTTGGTTCATACTGTTCTGATTATTCAGTTTGCTGCTGATAGGCATGTTTGTTCAATGAGCATTGTTTTGTGTATCTTTGTCTGCTCGAGTTTCTGATCTTTGCTTGCCTGGATCAAACTATTGCATTACTCGGCTTCTAGTATGGCTAAGTGACCATCTTCGCCTGCATTTTTCTTCCAGTAATGATGTTAGTTTTGTTTTCTTTTCTGTTGGTTTGTTCGTTTGGTTTAAGTACACCTGTTATACAGAATTCAATTTGGTTTTGATTTGGATTGCCTTTGAATCGTCAGTAATTATTATTTTTTTCTAATTATTTACTACACTGTTATAAGGGAACATCTAATGTGTTGTAAATCGGATTTTTTTTCAACCAAGAGAGGATGCTCGGTTAATGTGTTGAGTTGGTGGTAAGCCAAACATAATCATGGATGAATCTTACTATCTTGTAAACAGCTAATGGGTTACAGTCATTAAACTCGAAATGATGGGAATTCGTAGTCATTCTCGCAATGATACTGGTAAAGTGTGTGAAAAGTTAGAATTTAGACAGGGTTGTTTGAAATTAGTGTCATAGTGGTTGTTTGCTTGAAATATAGATACCCAAATTCATAATATTATTCTGTGGCTATATTTGTAATCAAAAGTGGTCTCACTGTAAATCTGAACTGTGGCTAGTTTATCAAAATAGTGGCCATATTTATAATCATATCGATTGGTTCATTTTACACTCATCGTTTTGGTAACTAATGTTCTACTGCGAGTTTCGATTCTAGTCAGTTTATCAAGCTGGTTGATGCTGAAATAGCGCTATTCATGTAGATATTCCAGTTATTACTGTATTTGTTAAGTTAACAGCCAGTATGTGTAACTAAGTTGTGTTAGTTGATTTAGTTTTAAATAGTTGCTATAGAAATGATGCTATCAATGTCAAAATTAGAAGCATTATCCTTTTTGTCAATATAAACTGTGTCGATGTGCTATTTTTTGCAAATTATTGGCTGCATTTGTAATTATATAACCTTTGCAAAGTTATTGGATACGTTTGTAATTATATATCCTTCGTAAGCAATTGAACAAAATAGCACTATTAACGCAAGATTGTAGCATGACTAACTGTAAAGATTGCCAGCAGTACCGTAATTAGTCATGCTCCATTTGATTTTGTGAACTCTAGAACCAATTGAAGCTGATTTCTGAAAAACAGCCTTCTTTGAAATTCAAATTGTTCCTATTACACAGTTAACGGCCATATTCACAAATGGATCTATGTTGACTTATTTGCATTTGCACTTCATCTATTACCTATTAAATAAATTGGCTGCTAATGCGGGTACTCAACATCATGTAGTATTAGTAAAATCTGTTAAATTAGTAGAGGCGTGCCATATAATTAATGACGATCATCAATGGACCTCTTAATTAATTAAATGTAAGTTCGAATAATTAAAGCATTAACGCTTCAAACTTTAGTAACTCGTTTCTAGATACAATTAATTACATTTGTGACTATGGGTACGGTTCCCGTGACATAGCGACGATGTTAACTTCGGGGCTGCCGTTTAGGTGACCCGACTCTAATTTTAAATAATAAAAGTTTTTTTGTTTAAAACTAATTCAAGGCGTGCCATGCCAAATGAAATCACAAACATATGGCCCTCGTTAATTAAACACTTAGAAAAACCGAGGTGCACTATTTAGCGAATTTCATGGCCCTCGAAAACTAAAAACACGTAGTTTGCTTTAGGCGCGTTATTCTAATGAATTAATTTCCTAAACTCCGGTGCGCATTTATGCTACCCAAATTTAAAGTCCCGATGTTAAATTAAAAGTGTTACCAAATTGCGGGTGCATTTATGTGACGTAATTTGTGACATATTTTGATTAACATTACAATTCTCCAATAATTTTTAAAAGCGGAAAAGCAAAAAATAATGTAAAATGCACTATAGGCTGACAATAGGTATAAAATCAAATAATAAGCCGATTATAACAATTCAGCGACCGTGCTAGAACCACGGAATCCGAGGGTGCCTAACACCTTCCCTCGGGTTAACAGAATTCCTTACTTAGAATTTCTGGTTCGCAGACTTCATTAAGAAAGTCAAAAAATTTCCTCGATTTGGGATAAAACCGTTAACTTGGAACACCAATCGAAATTTCTAAGTGGCGACTCTAAAAATAAATTGAATAATCTCATTTCGAATAATGTCACTTTAATTGGAAAAACTCTTTTATATATTCCTCCCCGAGGATGTACAAAAAGAGGTGTGACAGCTCTGGCGACTCTGCTGGGGATCGAACCCAGAATCTCTGGTTGAGGGTTCAAGAATTCAAGCTTAGAATGATTGTTATTTTTCGGCTTTTATCTGATTTTATTACCTGTTGAGCCTAATGTGCTAAGTGTCGTCTTTTACCGCTTTGATATTATTTGGACTGTATATAAACTGTTCCGAACCTTTCTCTTCTCATCTTCGGGGAGATGCACGATGGCCGTGACTTCCTATTCTGTTAGTGTCTTACCTTAAATAAGAAAGAGGCCGGACAAGTTACAAAGTCGGGTGACCTTTTGGTGCCCCGTACGTAGCCCCCCTCCTCGGCTCGAGTTGTCCGCTCGGGTACACAGTCTAGAATAAATACCGAGGTTTTCAGCTTAGAATAACATAACCTCATGCCGGATCCCTAGTAGGAACGTTTGTTTGCATCACGTGCATTTGACTTAGGGGACTCAACACAGGGGTTGGATCCTTCTAGGACAGGTGACCTCGAAATCAAAGACCATCCTGATGCATAATGAACGTGCTACTTGTGCATTATTTTACCGCGGATTGCGTGTTGACCGGCTATTTCAAAATAAAGTCAAAATTTTGCCGAAAGTTTTGGCAAAAAAAAAAAGTAAATATAGAAAAACAAAAAAAAAACAAAAACATTGATCTCAAAATCAAGAAAAATAAAAAAAAAAAAAAAAAAAAAAAAANAAAAAAAAAAGAATGAAAAAGATCGAAAAGAATTTTAAAATATTGAAGTCCAAATATTTTGTGTTTCTAAAAAACTGAAAAAAAAAAAAAAAAAGTCTAAATATTTCTTTCTTACTTTTGAAGGCTCAAACAAAAAAAAAAGAAAAAGTTCTTTCTAAATAAACAAAAAATCCAAAAAAAATACTTTCTTTCTTTTTTTATACAAGAACTTAATATATATATATATATATAATATTTATATATATACTCTTTTATAAAATAAAATAAAAGATTTAGAAGACTCAAAGAATCCTTTCTTGATTTATGAGATTTTGGGAATTTGAGGCAATGAAATAAAATAAAAATTCAATCAGAATATTTTCAAAACAAAATAAAAATAAATATAAAAAAATAGAAAAAAATAAAAACGAAAATATTTTTGCTTCTAAAAAAAAATCAAAAATATACTTTCTTTCTTGATTTTTGGTAATGAGTAAAATCATAGTAATTTGGGGCAATAAAAAATTTTCTCTCTTGAAAAGATAAAGCAAAATTCAATCAAAATATTTTGTTCTACTTTTGGAAAATTCCCAAAATAGTTTTCTTTCGAATAATATTTAAAAATAATATTTAAAAAAATCCAAAAAAATTCAGAAATACCCTTTCTTCTTTTAAGAATATTACTTTAGAAAATTTCGAAAATAAAAATAAAAGTGGTTAGGTAGTGTCGTCTTTGCGTAAATAGCCAAATGTCTCCAAAAGGACGCCGGAAGGCTGTTTTTGTAAAAATGACCACCTACTTCAATTTTTGGCTACCTAGCAAGCACAGCCCTAAATCTTCCCTTCTGAAATGCTGAAGGGCCGTATTTACAAAAGTAGCCGTTGTTATTTAAAGGTTTGCAAAATAATTCTTCTTTTTGTAAAAAAAAAAAAGAAAAAAATAAAAATAAAAAAAGAGACCAAAAAATGATCAACGAAGAAAAGAGAGCGAGAACGGGATAGAAAGAAAAGAGTGAAAATCGAAAGAAAAAAAAAACTTTTGAGGAAAGTAGGCAGAGCCGGGATGAAACATGCAACCGTTGTGAAACATATAGAAACACATTTAACTGCTTAGGTGCATCACACCCTAACGTGCGATGCCTATCTGTTATTTGGCGTAAACTAACCGGTTTGCTGTTAAGTATAGGTTTTTGCTATATCGGTGATTGGTTTTGTGGTAACCTGGCTTCTCATCCATACTTCACAAGATCAAAGGGAAGTGTTGAGATGACTTCTGAGATAACTTTGCCAACAATTCCTATTACGGAAGAAAATCCAATCTCCGGCATACTGGTCCCAGACGGCAGCTGCCGAAGAGAATAGACTATTACGTCTCCGCATGATGGAGATGTAGGATGCATGGACAAATGGGAAAGAACCACCAAGTGCAATTCCCGAATTTTCGAAGCTCTTTCCCAGAGCCAGTGGGACCACTAACATCCCTATAAGTTACCCACTGGGATATCCCACCATCACTGCCAACTTTGTGGGCACGCCCTCGGAAGAGCATCCTCAAACATCAAACGCCGGTGCTGATTTTTTTATTGCACCTTCGCCATGCTTGGCCTTTTCATAGCACATTATGTTATCCGTCTCCCCAGGGTTATGCTTATGCACTTAGCTTGCTTGTTGTTGATGTACATATGTCTAGTGAGAATGAGCATTTTGACTGGATGGGTATTCCCATGCAGATTATTATAGGTGGACAAGGTGGCACGCCACCACAGGTATGATATTTGAATCGAGTTGCACGCTGCAATAATATCATGTGTGGATTGGGTTGCACACCAAAACGGTATCACGTATGGATCTGGTTGGACGTTGCGACGGTGAGATCTTGGGTACAATTCCTTGTACTTATCTTGCGTATTGCTTTTCCTCTGTGAGATAGATTCATAGAATTTGTTTGGTTGTTTTATTCGTTACACAGGCTGGATAGTTCTAGTACTAAAGTTTCCTTTCCTTATTGGTCATATTTGAGTTGTGGCTTGTTGGCGCATGGATCTCGTCGTATGAGATTTTTTATGATGTGTGATGTGGCATGTCGGTTAAGCAGCTTGTACTGGGTGAAATGAGGTTATTGGACCTGGAACTGGTACAATCGGATTTCTATAATGTATGTTTGGAGGAAGAATATCGCTAATCAGCTTAGAATCTGGTAATGGTTCTTTTCGAGCAAGAGAACTCCATGATTTTTTTATTCGTCCGGTGGTTATGAGTTGTTGCACATCTCTTTCATTGTTGCAGTGTTGCAGGGTTGAAACTGGATTTTTATGTATCATGAGGGATATTACCGGTACCGAGTTCGATAATGAGCAGCTATGGTGGTTGGAAGATATTGTTATGGGCATATAATTATGAGGTACATCATGTGGTTACATCTTGGGTGTATAAATATGCTTTGATGCGGCTCATGATGATTGATACACTATATGAAACAAGAATAGGACCTTATAGGAAAAATTTTAGGTTGGAATTTGTTTGAGGCTGGAGGGCTAAGGTCGTACGTTGGATTTTCAGTCAGAGGTGTGCTAATGTGCTTATATGGATTGAGGTGGAAAGAGTGAGTGCTTGATGAATTATATAGTGATTTGGTAGCTTGGGAACGACTCTTGGCATGTTGGAGGACGAATATATATTTAAGTGGGGGAGAATGTAACGACCCGGTAGGTCGTTTTGAGCTTTAGCACTTCGTTCAACGGTTTGAGACATTGAGTAGATTCACTTTATGCAATATGACTTGCAAGTGTAGTTGGTTTTGATTTTCGAGAAGTTCAGAGTTGATCTGGAAGAATAATTGTCAATTCGGAAGCTTTTAGTTGGAAGTATTGATCAAGATTTGACTTTTGATTAAACAAACTCAGAACCGGTATTTTAAGGTTCCTATAGGTTCATAAGGTGATTTTGAACTCGGGCGTATATTCAGGTTGAGTATCGGGTGGTCCGGGAGCGATTCAATGCTTATTATCGGAAGTTGCATTTTGAAGATTCTTGAATTTGCTAAGTTTGACTTAGAGTGGACTTTGGTATTATCGGACTCCGGGTGGTATTCCGGGACCTTTGATAGGTCCATTTAACTTATCAAAACTCGTGTGTGAATTTTAGTCGTGATCTGAAATGGCTAAGTGTGATTCGGACGCGTACAGCGAAGTTTGAAGATTTGAAAGTTAAGAGAAGGATTTTGATCGTTGATTCTTGGTTTTGACGTTATTCATGGCCTTTCGAGCCTTTTTGTAAGTTTGAATAAGGTACGAGGGCTTGTTGGTATGATTGAAAGGGGTCCCGGGGGCCTCGGGTGTGTTAGAGATTGTTTCGCACCATTTCCCTTTGATTTGCAGTTGCTGGTTTCTAGTGTCTTTGGAATGCATTGCAATCACGGGAGGTGAGTCGCGATCGCAAGGAGTGATTTGGAGCAGGGAACTTCTTTTCTTCACGATCGCAAGCATAGCTCCGCATTCGTGTAGCATGCGTGGTGGCCTTGGCTGGAGCTTCGGGTTTGCGTGTCTGGGTCCGCGTTCGCGTAGGGTTGAAGTGGGGCTAGGGGGGAGTTGGTCTTCGCGAATGCGAAGAGGTCCCGCATTCGCGTTGGGGCAGTTGTTGGCATTTTGAGATCGTGGAGTAGCAGATGTGATCGGGTAGATTGTTTTGGAGAATAGAGGTATTTTACTTCCCGATCGCGAAGTTTGGGACCAGATCGCGATGGGTAACGTCTGGGCAGATTATAAGTTTGCAAATTGGGAATTTCCCATCTTATCTCATTTCTCTCTTACTAAAGTGATTGTGGGCTATTTGGAATAGTCATTTCATCAACTAACACAAGGTAAGTGATTCCAACTTGTTGTGAGCTAAATACAAGAATTATATATGAATTTAAACATGAAAATTATTGAAAATTATGGAATTTTGGAAGAAAACCTAAAAATAGTAATTTTGAGTTTTGACCACAAAATTGGGAATGAAAATTTGGAATAAATTATATATACGATTTCGTGTTGCTATGTGTAATATTTATCTTCGAGAATTTTTGGAATCCGGTCGCGTGGGCTCGGAAGTTGACTTTTATTGACTTTCGTGTGGGGTTGAGGAATTACTTCTAATTATTAAATTATGAGTTTTTGAGTATATTTTAATTGGGTTACATGTTCATTGGCTAGTTTCGGATTGTTTGACATTGGTTTGAGGTGTTGGAGAGGCGTTGGAGCCGATTATCGGATTCTGGAGCAAGGTAAGTCTACTATCTAACTTGTAAGAGGGAACTTACTCCATAGGTGTTATACTTGCTACGTGCTATGTGTTGTGAGAGCTACACGCGTATGAGGTGACGAGCGTCCATGCGTATGCTAGAATTTTTAATTGTCTTGGCAGACTTAGACTCACTTCATGCTTTAAATGTACTACTTGAGTTATTCCTACCTATTTAACTGCTTTAATTTATATATTAGCCTGAGATTAGACTTGCATAGAGTATCGAGCTTTACTATTCCAGAAACTTGGCGTGCCACTTGATTAGCCACGGAAATTATACTTTTTCTTATGGATTACTCCCCCTTTGTACTTTTTTGTCCGAAAGTTTCTTACTTTCATAACTCGCACATATCTTCGCGAGTTGGGATGACAACCCGTCAAAATTTTTACTATTCTTATAGGATCGGGCTGAACGCCTCAATACTACTCTTATGGATCGGGCCGTACAACCTCGGCAATATTATAAAATATCTCTATGGATCAGATTGTACAACCTTGGTAGTACTTGAGATGCATCTATGGATCGGGCCATACGACCTCAGCGTTATTATAGAAGCAGGTCGTACGAGGCGGGATATTGTACAATATATCTTATGAGATCAGGTTGTTCGCCTCAGCAGAATCGTGCATAATATTTCGATAGGGAGTTGGTGCATATATGAGTATCCTGACTCAAATTTTTTGACGTTTACACTTGACATTGGTCATATATATTCCATTCTAGGTAGTATTCGGTGTTTAAGGATTTCGTATTTATTCTTCTGTTGAGGATCGTGTTATACACATACATTTGTTTTCGTTACTTTTATTTGCTATGCTTCATATCTATCTACTTATATTGTACTTTGATTATTGGACCACTAGTAAGTTTCGATGTCGACCCCTCACCACTACTTCTTCGAGGTTAGGCTAGATACTTACTGGGTATACATTAATTTACGCACTCATACTACACTTCTGCACTAATTGTGCAGGTACAGAGATAGGTACAATTGGTGGTCATACAGGCGCGCGTAGGCGCAGCTGTTGAGGAGACTTTGTCGGAATCTGCTCTCTATGTTACGATCCGCAGCATACGGAGTCCCCTTCCTATCCATTTACTGTATTTTGTCTATTTTCTATTCCAAATAGTTATTGTAGTAATGTTGTATATTCTACTAGATGCTCATGCACTTGTGATACCGATTATTGGATATTTTAGACCATTGTTCATGATTGTATTTCTGTTGATATTCAGTTTTACATTTTGATCATATTATAACCTTGAAGATAACGTCAGTGGTTTACTATAAAAATGGAACAATTTTGCTTATTTATTTCATCACTTGTTTCAAAATAAGTTATGAACTATCGATTGGTGTGTGGATTTATTGTTGGCTTGCCTAACGGCAGTGTTGGCCGTCATCAAGACCTATGGTGGGAATTGGGTCGTGACAGTAACCATACGGACATCAGTTGCTTAGCCTTACATCACCTTCCAAGAAATCTCAGGAAGGTGTCGCATAACAGTTGGTATCAGCACCTAGGTTCGATGTCGGATGAGGGAACATATTGCTATTGTCATCATTTCTGACCATGGTGGATCATAGGGATCGCATTGGGGTTCTTGAAAAGGCGGTTAACATATTACTTCCCATCGCAAATATGGTGCCCGATCTAAGAACCATCCTAGTGCAAAGGTTGGACGACCTGGACTGCAAGATATGGCAGGCCGAAAGCAACATTGTAAACATCAGTCTCGACTCCGAAGGAGACCAGCAAATAGGAGCCATAGAGGCCGCCAAAATTTTCAGTAAATTCGAGGGGCTCCAATAGGAGCGGATTAAGGATTTAGCACATAAGGCACAAGAGACAAATAGGGCAACTGCCATACAGAAAACCATAGACAACTTGATAGGTCATCTCAATATTGTCAATGTTACATTACAAGGCCTACTGCGAGGAGGCAAAAACCACAGTAGGGGTGATGTGAACCTCGTCCATGTGCCACAAAAGCTCAATATCCCTGAACCGAAGCCCTACTATAGAGCTCGGAATGCCAAAAAAATGGAGAACTTTGTCTGTGACATCAACAGTACTTCAATGTTTTGGGGGAGTCAGAAGAAGCAAAGAAGGTAGCAATAGCTGGGCAAGATACTCTTGAGACATGGGGAGACCTGAAGGCAGCCATACGCTTACAGTTCTTCCCCGAAAACACCGAGTACAATGCACGGAGAAAGCTCCGGGAGCTCCACCAGACCAAGTATGTCTAAGATTACATGCGTGAATTCTCCACACTTATGTTGAACATACAGGATATGGTGGACAAAGGCAAACTCTTCACGTTCTTGGAAGGTTTGAAACCTTATGCCCATATTGAGCTGCGAAGACAAAGGGTAGACACATTACCCAAGGCAATCCAAGTAGCAAAATGCCTCGGGAACTACTAAGTGGAAGTTCAAAAGGAAAAGCCTCAACCACCTGTCCGAGGAGTATACAAAGGGGAGCAGTCTAGCAATGGTGGCCTTAGCAGAAGTGGAGGAGATCGGAATGCAACCAAATACAAGACTCCCTCCTCAGGTAGCAATAATGTTGCGTCTCACAATAATGAATGGGGGAGGAAGCCCCCTTCAGGATGTCGACATTGCAGTGGATCTCACTGGAACAATGAATACCTACAAGCACAAATGAACGCCCATCAAACTTTTGATGACGGAACGGATGACGATGAGGAAAATGTTGACCATACATGACCAATAGGTGCCTTCAACGCACTTGTTTGTTCTATTTTTGAGGCCTTAGTGGGAACCAGTGGCAGCATTTGTAAGAAGAAGGACCCACTCCCAACCTACAAGAAAAGGAAAATGAAGGCGGATGAGGGGCCTCCTCTTAACCAAGATAAGACCCTAATGTTTGTCGAAATGACAGTCAATGACAAGCCCATTCGGGCTATAATAGACTCGGGCACTACTCGTAATTACTTAGCCGCCACAAAGGTAGAGCGACTCAGTCTGCTCGTAGAAAAGGGTAGGGGTCTTGTCAAGGCTATCAACTCACCACATAATCCAGTGAGTGGAATAGCCAAAGGCGTGTCAGTGAAGCTAGGTCCTTATGAATGAAAACTCAACTTGCGTGTGGTGATCATAGATGACTTTAAGCTGATAGCCGAATTGGAATTCCTGAGGCAAACCAACACTATTCCGGTTCCTTACGCGGATATGCTATAATGATGGGAGCAAACAGGGCCAAGCCTTGCATTATCCCACGCACAACTATAAATATGGCAGCGCAGAACATCTCGGCCTTACAGTTGAAGAAGGGAGTCAAAAAAAACATGTACCTATTTTCCTGGCTACCCTCTGTATTAAAGATATTGAACGCTCTTCGGGTCTCATTCCTGCACCATGAAAGATCTCTTAAAAGAGTTTGAAGACGTCATGCCACAGGACATTCCAAAGCGGCTTCTGCCTAAGTGAATGGTGGACCATGAGATTGATTTGGTGCCGGTGCGAAGCCACCCCCTTGGGAGGCATACAGATTGTCACAACCTGAATTCACTGAGCTTCAGAGATAGTTGACAAAAATGCTAGACACGCGGATTACTGTGCCCTTCAAGTCCGCTTATGGGTCCTATGTGCTATCCCAAAAGAAACGCGATGACACTATGAGACTCTAGTGGATTATCGAGTGGTAAACAATATCACCATGAAGAACAAATATCGTATCCCGCTAACGGCTATCCCAAAACAAACGCGATGACACTCTGAGACTCTATGTGGATTATCAAGATGTAAACAATATCACCATGAAGAACAAATACCCTATCCCGCTAACGGCGGACCTATTTGATAGATTGGGTGGTGCTATCATGTTTACCAAAATAGATCTGAAGACAAGTTACTAGCTAGTCCGAATTGCCGAGGGAGATGAATACTAGATGACGTGTGTGACAAGATATGGGTCGCACGACTTCCTGGTCATGCCATTCAACTTGACTAATGCTCCAGCCACATTTTACACCCTGATGAACCAAGTCTTCCGGAAGTACATTAACGTATTCTTAGTAGTCTACTTGGATGACATTGTGGTATATTGCAAAACATTAGAGGAACATCTGGAGCACCTGCGGAAGTTCCTAGCTCGATTACGGGAGCACGAATTGTATGTGAAGCTGTCCAAATACTCCTTCCCCCAAAAAATAGATCGAATTCCTCGTACATGTTATCGAGGAAGGGTGGATCAAGATGGACCAACAGAAGATTCAAGATGTCGCAGCTTGGCCGCCTCCTAAGGATATCCAAGCTTTGAGAGTGTTCCTTGGCCTATGCAACTTTTATCGGTAATTTGTGAAAAATTAATCTCTCATTGCAGTACCATTAGCAAAACTCCTAAAGAAAGTCACTCCTTGGATTGAGCTCCTAGGCGAGTGAAGCCTTCAACGCATTGAAAGTGGCTATGTCTAGCAGCCCCGTCTTGGCTCTTCTTGATTTGGCCAAGCCGCACAACGGATGCCTTTGACTATGCCCTAGGCAGAGTTTTGCTACAAGAGGGGAATCCGGTTGTGTACAAGAGCCGGAAGTTGAAGGATCCAGAACGACGCTATGCTGCCCACGAAAAGGAATTATTGGTTGTCGTTCACTGCTTACGCCTTTGGAGGCACTATCTGCTGGGAACCGCGTTCGTGGTCAAGACAGACAACACGGTTGTTAGTCATTTAATGACCCAGCCAAAGTTGAACGTCCGACAGGCCAGGTGACAGGAACTCCTAGAGGAATTCCACTTCAACCTGGAGTGCCGAAGTGGGAATACCAACCAAGTTACCGATGCGCTTAGTGGAAGGGCTGACCCAGCATCAGTGTACCTACTCGCCACCTTAAGGGGGAGTGAAGTGGCCACCATTATAAAAGATCAGATACAAGATCTACTCACCAAAGATCCTTCTGTACAGTATTTGGTCGACCTCACAGGACAGGGCAAGACTTGCCAGTTCTACATGGAAGATGGGTTCCTGAAAGTGAAAGGGAACCGACTTTATGTTCTTAAAGGAGGATATCTGCGAAGGGCTCTTCTGATGGAATACCACGATACTTTATGGGCCGGCCACCCACGAGAAGAATGCACCATAGCGTTATTGCGTCGTGCTTATTATTGGCCCCAAATGGCTGATAATGTTGCTCAGTATGTGAACACTTGCCTAGTATGTCAGAAAGACAAGTCCGACTGCTTGACACAAGCGAGACTTTTGGAGCCATTTCCTATTCCAAAGAGACCTTGGAAAAGCGTATCACTAGATTTCATCACCGGATTACCCAAGGTCGAAGATCTTACAACTATCTTAGTTGTGGTAGATCGATTTTTAAAATATGCTACATTTATAGCAATCCCAAATTATATATTAGCAGAAGATACAACTCAACTCTTCTTCGCTCATGTTGTCAAATATTGGGGCCTGCCTAAAGACATCGTTAGTGATCACGACTCTCGTGTCACTAGCAACTTTTGGACTCAGCTCTTTAACTTCTTCAAGTCCAAGTTGAGCCACAGCTCAAGTTTCCATCTGCAATATGATGGCCAGACGGAGCGGTTCAATGGCATGCTGGAGGAATTCCTTCATTATTTTGTTACCGGCTAGCAGAAGAATTGGGTGAAGCTTCTAGATGCTGCTCAATTGTGTTTCAATTCACAAAAGAGCTCTAGTATAAACAGGAGCGCTTTTGAAATTATTACCGGAAAATCGCTACTCCCACATATTGTAATGCCCCAAACGTGCCGAAATCTCCCGAGCTGCTAGCTTCTCGAAAGAATGGAAGCAAAATTTGGAGATAGTGCGGAGCTATCTTGTAAAAGCTCAAAAGCGGATGAAAAAGCATGCTGATCAAAATTGTCGCTTTGTTGATGGTGAAAATTCCAAAGTGATACTTGTTTGAAGGGGTCCATGACCCTCACCTATTGCAACAGTACATTGGACTTGGCTATTAAGAAATGCATTAGGAAAGCTGCATACCGAGTGAATACAGCAATCTAGTGGAAGATTTATCCAGTCTTGCATGTCAGCCTTCTGACCCTTTCGGGAAGGCATGGAGGATCCTTGGTGGAGCCAACACACAATACAAGTATTCGAGGCCCCAAATCAACCAGGAAAAAGCGTGCAAAAGCTATTCTCAATGATCGAGTTATTCACGCTTCAAGAAAAGATCACCAAGTGTTCTTGGTGAAATGGCATGGCTGTGATATAAAGGAGAATACTTGGGAGAGGGGAACAAACTTCAAAGCCTACAAGAACCTGATTGGTGATTATCTTGCAAGTAAGGCATCGAGTACGTCGCCAACTCAGGTGGGGGAGAATGTCATGGGCGGCTTTCCAGCCATGCCCCATGACCCCTTGGACGCGGCCCATGGCGTTATGGTAAGTATCCCAACGCCTAGCGCGGCAGATGGCCCCGTGGTCTTGATCGCAACAAGTGACAAGTCCGTCTGTGCCTATATCACCCTAGCAATAGCTCTTGCCAGCGGCTAGCCGCAGGCAGATGGAAACAACGCCCCTCGACAGGCGTGTGCCCGTCGTTAGCGCACTCACATGCAGACCCTGATGCTAAAGACAAGATTGTGGCCCCTCCAAGTGCTGCCAATGGAACTGCTTTTTGTCGGAATATAGGTCTCTTTTGTTGTAAATATAAAGTAGTTTTACTTCCTATAATTCCATTATGATTCTCTCTTATATATGTCAATGCTGTAACTTTGTTTTATTTTTTTAAAGCATTATTTTGGGGATCAAGTAGTCAAACTTTCAAGCAAGCAAACAATTCTCTATATTAGTGTCTCCAGCCCTCGACTCATTGTTGTCTTTCCTTTCTGTAATAGCTTTTATTAATGCAATCAAGCTTTCTTTTATTCTCATTCTTTTTTCTATTTTTTCAATTGCTTTTGACATCGATTTTCCCGTACGACACTGACAGTCTTATTTAGCGTACAAAGAAGATTTTGGTGGGCGAAAAGTAACCACATAAACATTAATTGTTTAGCCTTAGATCGCCCCCAGGTGCCGAGTAACGGTAGGTTTGAAAATAAGTTAGTAAGGCTAAAGAGCACATCCTGTAAATTTCCAGAAAAGCAAGTGGTATTTTCATGTTGCTGCGCAGCCTCGTTCTCATCGACATATTCACTCCTTATATAAACTACCTCACTCAAAACGTAAGCCACAGACACTATTCTCGTTCTTACGCATCTCTCTCACACTAAAAACGCACAATTCTTTCTGCTGCAAATCTTTTTATCTGGACAGAAATAAAGGAGAAAGAAAAAAACAATAAAAAAAGTAAAAGATAAATAAATTAGTTGCTTGATTTGGTGATTCAGGCGATACAATGTTGTTACGGGGGACGTTTCCCGCTTGCGATGTCGCCGTCAGCGACTGTAATCAACCCCAAAAAAACAATCAATTCTCTCATAGTTTCTTCAATTTCACTCCACGGTGGCAAAAATCCTTATTTTCTGCTTCGGTTGCTCGGACCAGTTCGATTATGGCTGTGGCAACCAACGAACAGAAGAAGGAAGTTGCATTTGAGCCTAGCCTTGCTGACCGAGCTTAGGCTTGGGAGCTTGACAGACGATGGATTGTCTTATAAGGAGAAGTTCATAGTTAGATGTTATGAGGTCGGAATTAACAAGACTGCCACTGTTGAAACTATCGCCAATCTATTACAGGTCTGCTTATGTTGCAAAAGAGCTTGACTTTTTGTAATGCTAATTTTAGTTGTTCTGTCAATGCCACGTCTCTTACATGCAATTGGGAGTTTCAATTTAATTTTGTTACGATGAAATTGACCTTGATGATTTATACTACCTTCATTTCAAGTTATATGGCAAAGTCTGAATAGTCACATAGTTTAAGAAAGAAATGATAACTTTTGAAACGTGTGATCTTAAACATTCTGGTATAACATTTGTGTGAATTTAAAGCATTTCATCCAGTGTAAAATGGAAAGTTTAAGTTAAATTATTTCCAAATTTAGAAAGTTGGGATTCTCTTTGGAATTAACTAAAAAGAAAATGTTGCCACATAAACTGAAATAGAGGAAGTACATTTAGTTAACTGGAGAGTAGGCACTAGATGGTTTTTTGCTACCAGTATTTAGGCTGCATTGCAGTCTGCTTGATGTAGGTCATATGTTTAGGAAAGATGAACAAAAATTTCACATCGTCGTAGTACGATGAAGTAAATGTGGAAATATATCTTGGTATGAAACTTCCTAGAACATAGAGAAGAATTTGTATAAGTGAAGAAAGTACATTACTAAAAGCAGGGTTAAAATGTCCTGATTTTGGTAAGTATAACGTTCTTTCCATTGTACAAGTATCCAACCATAAGTACTAGAAATGTTTATTTATTACTCTAATATCACCTCAATTGGAAGGCAGGGCATCCAACTGAAGATTGTATTCAAGGAAAGACCTACAGTAAATAGGAGAGGACTTCTCTCCCCCTTCTTTTATATGTATAGAGCTCAGTTCTCTTTGAACTGCTTTCAGAGGATAATAGAAGGAGAAAGCATACTTCACTCGCATACAAAGTGTAGCTGATCTTAATATGTGGGTATGAAATACATTGGCGACAGTATAAATAGCACCAATATAAATCATAATAACAGAGAAAGGACAAGATAAATGAACATGAAGATGGTGAAGCTAAGAAGGAAGCCAACAAGTCTCAGCGAGGCAAAGGCAATAGAGTGATATTTAGACAGCCTAGTAGGCTATTTCTCCACATTCCAAGAGACAAGATCAAATCTAAACAAAGCATAGCCCGTAGCAGAGTAATGGGCATCAAGACAACCTGGCTAATCAGCATTTGCGTAGACAGGCAACTAAGGACAGTGTAAGAGGGACGAAAGGACACTCCAATAGATAAGGTACCACGTAAATAACAAAGAACACGCTTGACAGCACAAAAGTACGAGTCATAGTTTTTGTGCATAAATTGACTCACAAGACTAACAACATACGCTATATCTGGACGAGTTAATTAGAGGTATTGCAAGCAACCTTACCATGTTATAATAGTTGGAAGGATCAGATGGAGGAGACCGGTATGGATATGTCGGATAGCCTTGGCTGCAACCAGACTAGATTCTGGTAGCCGCCCCTCTGCCGGGTCTTGCTAGATAGACTGTTTGATCTTTGTTTGTTTGCCATTTGGTAGAAACAGCAACCTGTCCACACTTCAGTGATCACTTAACAGTTTAGCTGTTCTTTTTTTCTGTTTTCGTAAACCTATTAGTTGTCAAACACTACAAATTTTTCAGTCTTTCCCATCATTGATTTGCATTTCTTTACTGCCATATTCGTTTTTGATGTGCACTAAGTATAGAATGTATTGCAAATGGTTGATTCCTGTAAGTTTTATAAGATTATAGATTTTTATGATAAGTTATGGGATTATAGGCCTTCTTATGCTTATGCTCCTAAAATTATTTTTTGGCTGTTTTTTCTTATTTACATGGATACTCTTTGAGCTAATATATACAGTACTCAAAATCTATCATTTAGGGGGTTGGATGCAACCATGCTCAAAGTGTTGGATTTTCTACTGATGGATCTGCGACAACCCTTACCATGAGAAAATTGCATCTCATATGGGTTACTACTAGCATGCACATTGAAGTATATAAATACCCTGCTTGGTAATCATTTTCTCCCTGTGCAACCAGTTGTTTATGGTACAAGGCTGTAGCAACCATGAGTTATGTTGGTATGATGTTGAACAGGAGTGAAGCTGTTGAAATAGAGACTTGGTGCCAAAGCGAAGGCAGAATTGGGACTAGACGTGATTGGATTCTCAAAGATTATGCTACTTGTGAAGTCATTGGAAGAGCAACCAGGTAAAATCTAGTTAATACCTCAGCGCTCAAATAGTCCTAAACAAAAAGGAGATTAATAGCACTAAAAGATAGAGTTTCTCATCTAATTCACATCTCCTAGTGGTCAGTATGCTATAAGGCATGCACTTTTCTGGACTCGAACTTCATCTGTCGTCAAATGAAACTGAATCTTGCTGATACTTATTGTTTTCTATGAATATTTTAGTACAGGTATTTCATTGACTTCAGGCACTGTTATATTAGCATTATCATGCAACATTGTTTAATATAATTTCTCCTATCGCAGGGAGTTACTTCAAAAGGCTGAAGAGGACCTGGCGGACAGTGTTTAGCTTTAATATATGATTCAATGTCTTTATTTGTCAATATCTATTTGGCTGTTTTAAAAGATTTGATTTCCAGTATCAAGGTCTAATCTGTAGGATTGTTTAATGTCTTCCTTTTCCTTCCTGATTGCTTTTAGTTGTACTTACAAGGCGTCTTCAGAAAGTCACAGATGATGTTCATGAGGAGTACCTCGTCTTTTGCCCGAAAGAACCGAGGTAAAGCTGTGATCCTCCTCATTTTCTTCTCTTTCTTCTTCCTACCCATTTCACTTTTTGGATTGCATTATTCCCTCAAGGACTTCGTGTTTATCGCAAAATGGAATCTGTGAAACTCAACACTGAATGAAATTAATGTGAAATCTGGTGAAAGTTGAAGTATTGAATAAGTTTCATGCGCTGGTGTATTTGTTTTGTTGACTGTAAGAGAAACTATGTTAGCTACTTGCTTTATCCTGTCTCTGTTTCAAGCCTAATGTCCATCTTTGCTTCTGGTAAAGCAAGAATTTCTGGGAGGGCACATAGTGGATTGTCCTCTGCTTCCATTAGGGTTCCTTTCTTTGCCCTCCCTCTTCCTTACACCAATAAAGTTGATGCTACCTTCTGGTCTCGAGTGTCTTCTCTCTTCTCGACCAGCATTAATGGATCGCAATCGATGGGCCTACTTTCGTATTATCATCCACACTGCCCTTTAAGACTTACTCTACTATAACGTCCTTAAGTTCTGGGCCTGCTTTTTGTTGGGGCTCCATTGATGAGCTTAAAAGATCCCTCTTGTTAAGACCAATTTTCTTCCGAGGACTTGCATGTACAATTTTGCAGGTATTATATATGGCTCTCCAATGTCCACGTGGGTGGTTCTTTATACTTCGTAGATTCAAATTCAAATATATGACCATTTGGAGAGGTGTCCTGGTGCCACATTGGTAATCTCTGTTCCGTCAGATATCGCAGTTGCCTGATCTACAGTTTGGGCACTGCATGATTCCAGGTTGTCTTGGTAACTCCGTCAATAATCCTCAAATGAGGTTTCACAAGTTGGATTTCACATTCAGCTTGTTTCCTATTTGAATCATAAATGTGGTAACATCATCCTGAATGGCGATGAGCGCATTGACTTGTTCTAGGACCTCCAATTCCGGACACAAATCCTTGTCCATCTGAGATGAGACCTTGATCTTGTTTGACCCAATTTCATTTAGTTTGATATTGCTTCACATCTTTGGTGCTTAATCAAGACCTAAAATCCTCCCTACCAGTCATGGAATCTTCTGAAAATGCTTTCCGACCATAGGCGTATTAGAAAGTAGTCCAACCGTATCCACCTTGTCTCCTTCTCTATTCCTATCTTCTTGTGTAACAACCATGACAACCAGCTTCCCAGATGGATTTGCCAACTCCTCCAATACGTTCAGGCGTTCGCCCAGTGGTGGCGTATGCAGGACTTTGTGTAACCGATGGTTCTATTTGAAGAAGTGAAACCAGAGACGATCTAGAATTTGAAGGTTATGAATTCAGGATTTCAACGAATGCACTGATCATTAGAGTTACTGGGTTCAGAAATTTAATACTTGTACTTATTTATTAGATTTCTTAACACATATATAAGGTGTGAGTCAAAACTACCGGGTTCAGCTGAACCAGTAACTTTAATGGTGCATCCACCACTGAGTGAACAAATCACTATAACATGATCATCTTAATAAAATACCTTCAGATACTTTAGTACAATTGTCCTCGACTAGTTTTTATTTTTTCCAAATGTTGAGTTGAGTCGTATTTATTGAAAAAAAATAAAATAAAAACATATGAGCAAAACAAAACAAAATTTTCGTGGGGTATTTTTAAATTAAAAATAGCTTTTGATTCTTGAAACTTATACTTATCTCTAATCATAAAGTTTTGAGTTGGAGTTGAACAACATACGAGCAAATGATACAAAGTTTTCTTGGTGCATTTTTAAGAAATTTAAAAATAATTTTGATCCTTGAAACTTTATTTATCTCTATTGATGAAGTTTTAGCAAAGCCATATTGAAGTTGTTTTCTTCATTGCTTTTATTTGTTGGGATTTACACTTGTTAGATAATATATTTTGGAGTGTGGTGTAAAACTGCAAATTTGAGGCCTGAGGCTCTTATTTAAAGGGAAAAAAAGCTGGGAAATGTATTTGTGAGGATTTGAAACCACGACTTTGCTCTACCTAAGGAGCTAGCATGACCTGAAGGACTAACTGGCTCTTCTGTTAAGTGGTTTCATGTTCTATTATATTATCTCATTTATTTATCTTTTTATCATATACCTATATTGAAATTTTTTGCGAAGCTTGTATCAACATAAATCCGCCCTTGCGTTCACCAATCTTTTGCTTTTGCTGCTTCTGCTGTAGAAGGAAATGGACGCATTTGTTGTCTGATATTTTGTAATCGTCTGTCCCAAGCTACTTTCCAAGTCTTCATAGCCCAGTTCCTAAACTCCTGAGTCCTGACAGGACAGCCACTTGTCATTTAGTCCTTCCATTTCTGCCTCTAGGCAGCCAGTGCATAAGCTCCCAGTTTGCACGCAGTCTAGATCACATAAGGTGCAGTCTTACCTTACGTTTCTTCAAGAGGTTGTCTTGAACCTGTGACCTCCAGGTCACATGTTCGGCAACTCATATCCTGTTTTTTCAAGCAAACCAAATTTAATATTACCAAAACCAATCTTAATCCACACTGTTAGGATGAATTGTTTTCCAAAAATACTTTCAAAACTAATCTTATAAAATAAAAAAAATTAAACCCAACTTAAATCTAAGAAAAAAAAAAAAAGGAAGTCTCTTGTCCTTTTATCACAATTATCCTGTTTCTGTATAACCATCCTTTTCTGTTTATGCTTTTCGCAATGCTAGGTTAGCTTTTCCCAGGGAGAACAATAACAGCCTAAAGAAGATATCAAAACTGGAAGATCCTGCTCAGTATTCTAGGCTAGGACTGGTGGTAGGTATTGTTACAAATGCACGACTCAGACGACCATCCATTTCCAAGCACTCAGAATTCAAAGGATATTAATTGTTTTTTGGAGCAACGAAGAGCTGATTTGGACATGAATCAACATGTAAACAATTTGACTTACATCGGCTGGGTTCTTGAGGTTGGTAGTAATGCTGCTTCTTTTTCTAGTTAATCATGTAGATGTTTTCAACCATATATGTCATGAAATGATGTTCTCCTCCTATGGGTATTAAAACTGTTCTATCACTGAAACTTTTTGTGCATTAGAATCTTGTCGAGAGATTTTTAGTTGATGGCCCACTTTTTCGTGTTCTTCATTATGGTGAATAGTTAGACATGTAAAGAGATTTTTAGTTGATAGCCCTTTAGAAGCCCTACTGTTCATTTATATTATAGGAAGTCATGATTACCCTTTTTGTTACCGAGAAATCCGTCTGGGGCCAACTATTATGACCAACTGCAGCCTTCGGAACCGGGAGATAATGGGCCTGTCCCTCTACTTTTTTCACTTAAATATCATGCTTAGTTCGCATAACGCAGGACTCGAACGTGTGACCGAAGTCACAAGTCTCTCAACTTTTGCCACTTGAACCCTGGTGGTGGGAAGTCATTACTGCGAGGATACAGAAAGTTTGTCTGGTGTTGTGAATGTAAAGCATTTGACACAAGTTTTTACATCGATGTGGCTACTTTCTCTATTTTGCTAACACAAGTTCTCACATCAACACGGGTACTTTCTCTATTTTGCTAATAAATTAACTTGTCTGCCTCGAGATATTATTGAAACTGCAATGGATCAGCTACTGCTTCAAGAGAGATAAATAAGAGCTTCTTGCATTTGGTGAGATTATCAGGTGATGGACTTGAAATAAATAGGGGCCTAACTGAATTTCACAGGGCTTGCATTTGTTGTATTATATTAGGAGTATATTCTTCTATTTTGTCAATTTTTGTCTTTTTAATTTTTTCTTTTCTATTTCTTTCCCTTGGGACCGGGTATATCTTGGTTGTATATCTTTTGATTGGACTGTAATGCCATCCTCTTTAGTTATGCATGTAGACTAACGAGAAAGAATTGTAGTAATTTTGAGATAGTCATTAATTCTTATCAATTCGTAAGACACTATCCATTTTAGAATGTTTCAAGTTATTTAACATAATTTTACTAATAAGATTGTTTCTCTACCACTTTCATAAGAACTCAAGTTTATTAATCATTCATGTTTTAAACTTTGATGTGATATTTTCTCCGTAAAACTAACTTTAGGATAATGATTTTAACTTTTTCATATCAATAATAAGACATATGGGGTAGATTAACATACTAAACCCAGTTTCAATTTAAAAAATGTGACGTAAGGAGTATAATTTTTACGAATATCTAGAATTTAAATCCATTTGATGGAGTCTCTCTTTCAAAATTCAAACTAACTTTCTAAGTATTCCGTTAGTTTTTCTTCAAACTCTACCTGGAACTTGTATGTCCAATCCAATAGTGCAATGTGTATCTAGTAGATCATTTTCGAAAGGAAGTACTCCAAGTTAAACTCTGACGGCCCAAATTTTTTTATATTAGTTTAACCTGGTATAGCAGATAATAGAGCCGACTGAATTGTATAACTTTTCCATATTAGAGCACCTTTTGGTTTTAGCTGGTCATTAACTTCCACTGATACATTTTGGTAGTTGGTTGGAGTGGTTGTTAGGTAAGAATGATCTGCAGTTACCCATAGTGATTTTCACCTACTTAATTTTACTTCTTTGCGACAGTATATTTTCAATCTCAGTTAATTACAGCATTTTCTAAAAAGAGGATGCTTATTAATTTCAATACTTCATAGGCATTTGCCCATTGAATGGATTTATTTATGCGTAATTCTCAAATTTGATGCTCAAGAAAATCTCAATATGAAACCGAAAACGAGCAAAATCTCATGTCAAAGTCTGTAGATTGTGGGAACCACCTTTTTCTTAAAACTTTAAGTTCATAGAAAAATGACAATTTTTTTTTAATTAAAGCCTACAGCACATCCCATGAACTCCTAGGTTATTATATTGTTAGCCAAACTTGTGAAAAATGTGTTTAACAGATGGATATCAGATGCTAATGAAATTCAAACTCAAGACCTCTGCCAATTTGATATTAAGTTGAACTTGTAAAATCATGTTATTTTTAAGCGTAAACGCGCGAAGAGAGATGCTTCTATGTATCTATTCATTTACTGCTAGTATAAAAGGAAAAACCAGCATCGTTTCCTTTTTATAGAAAATCCCACAAAACCTTTGCGTAATAAAACTTTACCACAATTTAGCAAAGAAAAGCAATATATTCAAATATGTGTGAGATCACACCAGAAATCACTGAAATATTCAAATGGCAAAAGGTGATACAGCCATGGTTTTATTTTTGGTCCTTTTAATGGCATTCTTAGCCAGGCTGAGCAAGTAGAGAGAGAGGTCTCTGCAGAAGCTACTTGGGCTTTGATTCCAGTGGGTTGGTTTCCATTTGGAAAGCACCCATTTAAACCCAAATGGATTCCCCTGAGCCCAGTTTACCCACTTCCACTTCCTGCATGATTTATTCCATTCCATTTTGGACCTTGGAGCAGGAACCCATTTAAACCACACAATGGGGGAAGGAAGTCTAACCCAGGCTTTGGAAGCCCAGATTTGGGAGTCGAAGAGGAGCCCAAAGATCTATATGACACAGGCCTAGGCCCAGAACTTGAAGTTGAGCCTGATCCGCAACGTACATGATTTACTTGCTACATTTCCCATAATTGTATGTTTAGTAAGATTAAAGTAGACGAGTAAGATACTCTCTTTGTTAAGTACTACAATCTGCACTCCATGAGGTTTACAATGCTTTAAGTGGATGTCCTAATTTTTATTTGAGCATAATGGTCTTTTCCTACTTTGGTGCTTACCCATCCAGAGGTCTCTCCACAGATACTTTTCATGCATCGTTATAATATGATACATATAAAATACTATATATAATCCTTTAGGAATACAAAGATAAATTTATATAAATATACAAAGATATCATACTACAAAGTACTGTCAACTCACAAAGGAGAAGAACACTTGTGTGGATTTGATTATCAATTCCAAGAAAAACAAATTAAGATAGCTAAGGCTATAGATTTTTATTATTAGCGTCTCTTCCGTGTGACCAATCATGCTACACCACATTGACACTATTTATATGACCAAATCAAAATCAAACGTCAACCGCCAAAATGCATATAATTTCAACACCCTAATTGAAAGAATAGAATAAAACTTCACTATACCAAGAATTTCCCTTAAATACCAAGTGTTCTACAGGATTTCTTTTCTTTTTCTTTTTTTTTTTTGGTTTT
>MCJB01031550.1:214756-281257 GCA_002018475.1 Nicotiana obtusifolia
GGGGGTGTTTCTTTTCTTCATCACGATTGAACCATAAGGAAAATACGAGGTTGGGACAGGAAATATGTCTGATCAAACAAGAACCAGAATGCAATAAACACAAGTTCATGAACTTTAACTTTTCCACTAGCTACACTGTCTTTTGAAAGCGAAGAAAGAACCACGGCATTAGCTATGGTCTAAGTCTTCAGTCTTAACAAAGAACTAAAATCATAATCCCCACAACCCTCCTCCCGAAATCTCCAATATTTCCTCAAAACAGGTAGTTTTAACAATAAGCTGCCTCTACAAGCACTCTTATAGAGGCCGACCCCTGCAACATACAACAAAAGTGTAAACCCTGTAAAGTACTCACTAGCAATTATGAATCGCTGTTTTTTATAATTAAAGTGACTATAATGAAATTGTTCCAATAATATTTCCCAGTTTTTAGGGAAATATCTGGCACACACCAACATGCTTATTATGCATCAAATGACCATAGAAAGAAGAGGGGACTTTTCCCCCTAGTTTATTCGGATAGAGAGACCAACCTTTATCTCAACTTGTGGTAGGAAGATACACCCTTATGGTGTCTTTCATGGTAATTTTCCTCCTACAAGTAGGACATTTACCCTGAGCAGCTATAGAAGCCTTGATGCAACCCTTGCAGAAGATATGACCACATTTTGTTGACATCTCCTCAACTAGTGGACCCATGCATACAGGACAGCTAAATGTGGGTTCTTTTGGCTTTGGTGGTACAACACTCTGTGCAGTGACTGTCTGGCATCAGCGACAAAGAATAATACAAATCATGAATAAATGGAACTCTCTGAAGATGACACCAATAATTAGGTTAACAAAGCAGCAACAACAACAAACCCAATATAATCCCACAAGTGGGGTTTGTAAACCCAGAACTTTCTGAAGATGACACCAATAATTAGGTTAACAAAGCGATATGGGGAAAAAATTGATCCCAATAGAACCAAAAACTTGGAATAAGACATTTCTAATGATGGATTTAGATTGCAATCAAGGACCAAGCTGCTATAAAATGAACAACTTTAAAAGGCCAACAGCGTACACCTGAAATAGGCTACTAAGGAACAATGCAATTAGCTAACAAGGCCATAAATTTATGCAAAAATTACATTGGCCTAGAGTTGAAGCTTCTAGACTTTAACAAAAATTTTCTTTTCCTTTTTCAAGCTACAGACACCTAAGCTAATGACAAAAAGTAAAACGCACAAAGAAAGGTAAACAATACAAGTCAAAAGAAACAACTTATAGATCAAACCAAACATTCTTTGTCACAAAATTAAAATCAGAATTATGTTTTGAGCACTAGTCCCAATAGGTCCTTTTGAAATTTTGAACTTTATGAATTTAACCGAAAAAAGGAAACACTTAATGAGAACACTCTTATTTTATTTTTTCCCAATAATTGAGAAACAAGAACACTCATGTTGTAAAGAGCATTCAATATAGCATAAAAGAACTTCTGTAGTTACCTTTAAGCTGCTATTTGCTTCTAGGTTTATGTAAATGTCACCAATTAATGTTGGATCATTAGTTGAGACTCTTCTGCGCTTGTTGCGACTGTTAGCTTTAGGCAAACGATCCTCTGCAATAATTATGAACCAATAAGACCAATCTCAAGGGACGCAAATAAAATAACCAAAGTCAAAATCAAGCTCTCCAAGGAGAAAGAAGAGCTCAAGATGGCATTAACCAAACCACCTCAATGCTGATTTCGAGAATCATATCACATGCCTCAAATTGTCCACATAATACCATGGTACTGACATAGTTACAGCGCCTCCCCTTGTCCCCGTAGGCAAAAAGATCACAAAGAGTACATCAGGATATCATGTAAGTACTGGCAAAGATCCACTATGTATCATCAAGATTCATGTTGATGTTAGTTTTTAGGTCATTCATTTTCCTACTTAGCATTTAATGTCGACCAAAAAAATCAACTTAATTCTCCATTCTATCAGAAAATTTAGACTCTTGTAATGAACACAAATAGATCCTGCATTTAATATCTTCAAGGAAATAAGCGGTTCTACAGTGCCTGCATATCTATTAGGTGAAAATCGGCCCATAAGTGACAGCATGAGATGAAAAACAGTTGTTAAATGTAAACAAGGAGGTCAAATCCTGATACACCAATACAGGGGGCAAAGAGAGGTAATTCTGAATTATTTTTAATAGAATTTTTAATATCTAGAGCAAGTGAGATAATGTTCTAAGACAGAAAATGCGCACACACAATCTACAGCTGTAAGCGCTCCTAAAAGAAGAATAAATTACCAGAATCCTCATCAACCACAATAACTTGTCCACGAGTCCTTATGGAGTTGTTTTTTGCCTAGAGAAAAGCAGGAAAATTTCTAACACAATTAGCCACAAGGTGAAACACCAGTGGTGCTATCACAAGTAATGCACCACCTAAAATTTACAAAGGGAAAGCATTAAAGTTGGATAGGCGTACTTCTGCAAATGCCCTTGGAGAAGATATTATCACATCATCATCAAGTGCCTCAACATCAATTGGGGCAGGTGTGAAAGACACACCCCTTGGTGCAGGTGGCACATCCCCAGGAACAGCACGACTTGAAGTTCCTTCCTGATCCCTATTATCAGATGGGGGTGTGGCATTTAGATCCACATCTAGTACCGCCTTCCTTCTTGAGTGGTTCCTTGTATACCTAATCGGATGTGCCCTTCTGTCTTGGGTGCTCATTCTATGAATACTTGTGCTTCCCAACGGCAGCTTCGAACTTATATCTCCTAAGAAGATGTTGAAAAAAATTATGCAATTGGAACAGGAAGTACCTACCTAAACATCAAACAACAACCAACGTAAAGGTGTAATTTCAGCAACCTGTCATCCCAAACGCCAATGCATAAGGAAAATTAGAAACACTACTTCATGCATTTAAAGTATCAAAATGCACTTTAGTGTAAGCTCTTGATAAATTTGTAAAAATAAAAAACAAAGCAAGATGGACATAACCAAGAAGTAACAGATGAATGTAATTAGTATTTAAGCAAACAGCAAAATTTTCTTCCTGTTGTGCCATCCTTTATATCTTTACACGGAAAAAGAAAACAAAGAGACAACCAAACTTCGCCGTGTGATTGTAACACTAGGAACCTTCCCAAGCCATGCTTGAGCACTCAACATTAGTTACAAATAAATCTAACAGCTTTGCTTTAAGACCTTAAAAAAAGTCATCCAGCTCACTCATATCAGGTTCGAAGTTCAAAAGGATTTAAGTTGTATACACTAGCAATGTAAAGAATCTTTACACCATATGTGGATTTGACCTATTACAACAGGTTACTTATCATTTAATTCAGGTTACTAATCAATGCTTATTATATATTATTACCTACTATTACCTCTTAAATGACCTGATAATGTACATATAGTTTAAACAGACATACATCTCACTGAATTTGGTTTCGAAATCATTATTAACATCACACATAGTCTCAAACAGAAGCAAAACTGCAAGAGTTCCATAGTGAAAAAATCTTTCTATCCAAAACAAGAGAAATAAAACTTGAAAGTGATGATTTTTTTTCCAAACCGCTAACTTTAACATTAAGCATATATAATATTTCAAACAAAAAACTCCAAAAAGATTGGTGAGATTATCCGAAAAATAGCAGACAACTGTAGCAACTACTAATCCAGTACAAGTTTCTATTTCAAATAAAACATTCCAGTATAACGACCACAAAGCAAGGGAAAAATTGAAAATAAAGACGGAACGAAAAAAGACAACGACTTTAGCCAAATCAACGGATCAAAACACCGAACAACAGATGGATTAAGCGAAAAACGAAGAGAAGAAAAAACATAAGAAATCAACAAAATCGAAGAATTGAAAAGATCGGTAGAAAAATCGAACCTAAATTTGGAAAAATTGTCCGATAATTTTGACCACCAATGGCTCATGAAGTAGACATAGAGAGAGGAACCATGGAAGAAAAACGCTGTCTAGGGTTTTCAGAGAAGGAAAGATTTTTTTGGCGAGAGAAGAGTGGAGGGATATGGAGAGTGAATTTTGATTGCTCCCAACTATGTGTTGTGTTCTTCTTTTTTTCCCCTTGATCTTTTTCTTTTTCTTTTTTCTTTTTTCTTTTTTCTTTTTTCTTTTTTATGCGATGAACAAAAGGTGTGTGTGAAAACGAGAAACAGGTGACACGCGTCTTATGGTTTTGGGACTTGTGGCAATTTAATCGTGTGAACTCATAACAAATTTAACGTTTTTTGCAAGGCGTAAGGACTTGTGGACTTGCCTCCGTGTTTGAATCTGAGTTGCTCAAGTCTTCTTCTTTCTTTTTTTTTCCAAGTCTTCGTACTCTTTTCAATTTGCTCTCAAGTGAAATTTATATTAAATTACATTAATTATTAGTTGTAGTTCTTTAATTTAATGAGATAAGAATATTATTATTAATTATTTATTTTCAATAACAAAAAATTGTTTACAAACATATGTTATGCATCGCTTGATTTGATATTAATATAAGCGGATAAACATTTAACCTTTTCAAATCTTTCATTTTAATTTGCATGATTCTCAACAACACCCTTTGCCATTTTCGAGAAACCAATTGGGAATTTCAATGTGCTACATTAATATACTCCTACTACTTATGATTGTTTAGAAAGAGTTTAAGAAACTTGATGTTTTAACTTAATTAATTTCTTAAGTTCGAAAAATGGACTATCTTCGTTATTCTTGTACAACGGAACCGTAACATATTAATGTAGTTCACCAAAAATTACACTCATTCTAATGCACAATTTGAATGTAGAGTTTAAGATAATAGTTCAGCTGATATATTATATTAATCTTGTCGAAATTTGTATTTAAAATATTGGTTTGGTTGAGAATATATCGTATCAATACTTATAATTTATAAAGGAAAATGAACTGAATTAAGCATATCGTATCAATTCAATTAATAGCATATCGTGTCAATATTATTAATTGAATTGTGTGAATATCATAAAATAACAAAAGGAGAAGCATAAATTGGGAAGGAATTAAGTTGACTTCAAACCTTAGACGTCCTCACTCTTACAAAGTTACCACTGAAGCCATTGTACCCAAAAGAGAAAAATTGAATAACTTGAAAGGGGGGAGGGGGAGGGGGAGGGGGAGGAAACGATTTGGTTATTCCATCCATATTGATGTTTGGTTGAAATTAGGAGTCAAAATGGAATTGTTGGGTCAAAATTGAATCGGTCAAAACTAATTAAGAGTATGAGTTATAACTCAACACTCTCAAAGTTTGTTCAGGACCTCGGGTCAATATGAGTTAGGTTATATTTGTATGGTATATTTCATTTGTATACAGGTAAAATCGAGGCTAATGAGAATTCTGATTTTTTGATGAGGCTAACGAAGCAAGGACATGACTGCAAGGAATCAAAATCGAACCCAAGAGCCTCTTGCATCAAGACCCGAGCAAAATGCCTGTTGATGTCGTGCTATAATTCCATATATATTGACGTTATTTACCCTACTTGCTTATTGTTTGGATGCTAATTTGTGCGACAACTGAGTTCAATAGAGCTTATTTTACGTGTAGGAATACTTGGACACGAATTGAAGAAAAGTTGCACGAAATGGTACCTCAGAGCCTCAAAATTGAGAAATAAAAGAACACGTGCAAGGCAATGAAAAGTCATGGCCATAGACGGTGCAAGGCATTGTCCAGGGCACTATCATTGGCGCCCCAAACAGTGCCTCGTGCAGAAACATTGGCGCCCCAGACAGTGCCTCGCGCAGAAACATTGGTGCCTCTGACAGTGCCCCCCGCCGACGCTGCTATCCGAGCCAATTTTATTTCCTCACTATTTTTGGACATGTATACTTCGGCCCCAACCTTTTAAATACCTCTTAAAGTTAGTTTTTCTAGGGTAAAACATTATTGGAGAGGCAAAAAACTACTCAATACTCTGGAGCATGAATTACAAAAGTTTTTCTCTCCATTCTTCTTTAGTTGTAGTTTAATGCTTTTGAATATTACTATGATTGTTTATACAATTATGAGTATTATCTAATCTAGGGTTTGATGGAACCTATTGAACGATGAATTCTTGTTACGTTTTAATATAATTTTGCCTTTGAATATCCTTGTTTATTCAACTACGTGTTTATTGTTGTTGATTGAAGGACCATCAATTGATTGTGCCTATTTATTACGTATTGCTTGAGAAAGAGTGCATATTTATGTTGTTGTCAAACAACGTCACTTCCAAGGTATATAAGAGATCAATACAACGGGTTTAAAAGCGGGATTAGAGATAACGAAGCTTTGACGTGATCATAGTGACCGGTGACAAAGTGCGAGCTAGCGTAATTCGAGAGAATATGACTAGTAAATTATTGTAGTTGCTCGAGAGAGAATTACGATAAGTCAAGTGTTCATGATCAGTAGAGAATACTTAGACGAAATTATAGGAGACGTAGCGGGAAGGATTTCGACAATTGGAAAAATCGTAACTCTAGGCTTTCCCAATTTTGTCTCAAACCCTTAGTATCCATATTTATTAATTCACTACTTTAATTAGTTAGACATAAGAATCTTAATATTTATAACTTTGAAATTGTTCGAACTTGTCTTTTTAGTGATATTGACAGTTATAGTGAAACTTTAGTTCTCTGTGGGATTCGACTCCGGACTTTTAGACCGGATTCTATTTGCAGCAACCGCTTATCCTTTTTCGGACTAGAGTTGAGCGTGATCACCTGCCCTCAGAAGCCATCGAGACCACGCCCCCCGGGTCCGGTTCGAGTTCCAAGACCTCGGAGAGCATACCAAATGATCGCGCACGATTAACAAAGGGCCATAATATCCGTGTCCAACCGAATATCATGGCGTGAGTCTCGGCCTGTATCGATGGTAGATCAGTGATTAGCGAAAAGGAGGATTTTTACCTTTCTTAGAATTGTACTTAGAGTAGAACTCCCCTACTATCTAAAGAGGAAGCTGATTATTCATTAGACACACTGTAACATGCATATCAAGGCAATATACATTTATTTTCTTTGCTTCTAAAGGTTATTTAAAGTTCTTGATTTTACTCATAGTTTTTAACAAGTGTTTGGCTCCAAGACGAAGACGGTTTAAATGTAAGCTTATAACCGATCCTGGACCCAACATTGCTACTGGTTTGACCGTTTATTCTGTCTTTAATTTGCTTATCTATCGTCATTATCACTTGTATTGAATTAGTGCACATACCCTTAAAACCGCATATAAATTCAATTGTTATCCATTTTTAAGGGTAAATAGTTTGGCGCCCGCTGTGGAGCTAAGGATAATAGTGGTAGTTTGATACAAATTTCCATAACACACTCTGTTTTACGCTTGTTCTTTGAGATTTTAATCTCAGGTCAACTTAAAAATGTCAAACTCTTAATCTCATCACTTGAACGTTGATGTTGAGTCTGGCCACCATTGCGAAAACAACTATAGTACCTAGCAACAAGGTGCCCCCTGCTGACCCCAACGGAATCCCAATTGTGGACCCAATCGATGCCAGCTCACATGTGGCCATCGATGCAAACCTATCGACTGACCCCAAGAACAGTATTCGTGGAGGAGCCCGATCAACAGCTCGAGGTATGCACGACGGTGAAGATGACGGGATCAATCTGCGGGTGATCTTCGAAATGTTACAAGCTCAACAGGCGGCGATAGCCCAGCTGCAAAACCAAAGCCGCGCCCCCAGCAAAGTTGAGCCCGAACCATCCCGGGAAAACACCTGAAGAAATGAACAAGACACGGAAAGGTTGGATGAAGTTGAGTCTGGGACCAACCCTGAAATAATAAAGATGCTTCAAGAGTTGACAAAGCGGGTAGAATCGGCGGAGAAGAACATTGGGGTCAACGACAAAAAAGTGGAAACCTATAACTCCGGAGTTGATCAAATCCCAGGAGCGCCCCCGATATTGAAAGGCCTGGACTCCAAGAAATTTATCCAAAAGACTTTCCTCCCGAGCGCAGCACCGAAGCCAATCCCGAAAAAGTTCCGTATGTCCGAAATTTCAAAGTATAATGGAACTACAGACCCAAATGAACACGTGACCTCTTACACGTGTGCCATCAAGGGAAACGACATAGAAGATGACGAAATTGAGTCGGTTTTGCTGAAAAAGTTCGAAGAAACCCTGTCACAAGGAGCAATGATATGGTATCACAACTTACCCCCTAATTCTGTTGATTCATTTGCTATACTTGCAGATGAAGCACACGCCGGGGCCATCAAGGTGGAAACCAGAAAATCGGACCTTTTCAAAGTAAAAGAAAGAGATAACGAAATGCTCAGCAAATTCGTGTCAAGGTTTTAAATGGAACGAATGGACCTGCCTCCAGTTGCGGATGACTAGGGCGTTCTGGCGTTCACTCAAGGATTCAACCCTCAAAGCTCCTTGGATTCACAATAACTGAAACAGAATTTGATAGAATACCCGGCGGTAACTTGAGCCGATGACCATAATAGGTACCAATCAAAAATCAAAGTCGAGGACGATCAGCTCGGGGCACCCTCTAGGTCCGTTTATCCCATCAGAACTAATGACAGGTCTAAGAGAGTCGTCAATCATGAACCAAGACCGAACAGAGATCGGTATCAACCATATAGTCGAGATCGAAGGGATAGAGGATCTAGGCGTAACCCTGCGAGAAATGAAAAAAAGGAATGATTGAGGCCAAAATAGCCGGGGGCTCATGAGCAAAAATAGTTTCGACATGCCACTGGTGCCAGGAAGGCACCGAGATTATCGGAATATAACTTCAATGTCAATGTTGCCATCATTGTATCTGCCATCGGGCACATCAAAGATACCAAGTGGCCTCGGCCATTGCCGTCTGGCCATACCCAAGAGACCCTAGCCTGATGTGTAAGTATCATGGCACTGCTAGTCACAGGACCGAGGATTGCCGACAACTAAGAGAAGAAGTGTCCCGGTTATTGAATAACGGACACCTCCGGGAATTTCTGAGTGATCGAGCCAAAAATCACTTCAAGAATAGGGACTCCAACAAACAGACCGAACAAGAGGAACCTCAGCACGTCATTAACATGATCATTGGTGGAGTCGACATCCCTAGGGACCGATGCTAAAATGCACTAAGGTGTCCATCATAAGGGAAAAACGAACCTGAGATTATATCTTGGAATGGATCATTTCTTTCAACTATGAAGACGCCCAAAAAATAATGCACTAGTAATATATGTACTCATAAATAAATATCGAGTTAAGCATGTGTTGATTGATCCAGGTAGCTCAGCAAGTATCATCATATCGAGGGTCGTAGAGCAGTTCAGTCTACAAGACCAAATAGTGCTGGTAGTTCGGGTTTTGAACGGATTCTACATGGCATGTGAAACTACTAAAGGGGAAATAACCCTACCGGTGAACACAGTCGGGACCATTTAGGAAATAAAATTCTATGTGATTGAGGGGGATATGAGATATAATGCTCTATTCGGAAGACCATGGATTCACAACATGAGGGCAGTACCCTCGACACTACACCAGGCACTAAAGTTCCCCACACCTGGAGGAATCAAGACGGTTTATGGGGAGCAGCCGGCCGCAAAAGAAATATCCGCGGTCGATGAGGTGATCCCGATGTCCGCACTCTCGTCATCAAAGAACGTGGAGCCAGTTAGGAAAGAAGAAACTAACTAGCAATCACCAATGCTGGCCCCGACCGAACCAGAAAAGCAAGAAGCAGGCGAGGATGATGATTACAGAATCCCTATGTCATTCATCACCCCTGATGATTCTGATGCCACAAAATCAACGGTCGAGGAGCTGGAGCAAGTCATATTGATCAAACACTTGCCCCCTCGGAAGGTATACCCGGGCACGGGATTAACTCCTCAGCTCAGGAAAAAACTCATTGACTTCCTTATATCTAACATAGATTGTTTCGCTTGATCCCATCTTAATATGACAGTGATCCCGCCAGAAATAATCACTCATAAGCTGAGCTTGGATCCAAAGTTCCACCCGATTAAATAGAAGAGGAGGCCTCAGTCCGAAGTCAAGCATGCATTCATCAAACACGAGGTATCCAAACTCCTTAAAATAGGTTCCATCGGGTAAGTTAAGTACTTGGATTGGTTAGCGAATATAGTGGTAGTGCCTAAAAAGGGGAATAAGTTAAGAATATGCGTAGATTACAAAGACTTGAATAAGGAGTGCCCTAGCACTCTTTTCTTTTGCCAAACATCGATCGCATGATCGATGCGACGGCCGGGCACGAGATACTCAGCTTTTAATGTTGTCCTTAATGAAGAGGAAAAAATAGGAGGATTGCCAGTGTATCCACCAGAGTATGAAGATTTTGCTTTCTGTGTTAAATTCCTGTGGATTGTTTGATACTGGATACAAAGGTAGTCCTTTTACATGGTAGAATGGTAGATAAAATGCAGAATGCATATTCAAAAGACTGGATAGAATCTTTATCAATCAACATTTCAATACAATACTCCCAACTAATGACGTGGAGCACCTCATAAGGACTGGATCTGACCATGCACCATTGTTGATGAATTGTGGGGAAGATGTTGCTCATTTTGTTAAACCATTTAAGTTTCTCAATTTCTGGACTACACATGAATATTTCAATGAGGTGGTAAAGCAGAATTGGGTGGCAGTCTTTGTTGGTGACCTTCTACTAATGTTCAAACAAAAGTTGAAGAGGGTGAAAACTGCCCAATCACATTGGAGTAAACTTACTTATGGAGATATATTCAAGCAACTGGCTATTAGGGAAGATAGTGTCAAGATTAAGGAGATGCTGTTTGAAGAAGAACCAACAAGGGAGAACAGAATTGTATTGCAACAGGCACAAGCAGAATTGAAGAGGTATCTTAGCATTGAAGAGCAATACTGGAAACAAAAGGAGGCATGAAGGGGTTTTCTGAAGTTGATATAAATAGCAGCTTCTTCCACAATCATGTCAATGGCAAGAGACAAAAACTTTAGCTCAAAAGAATTCAGAATGTTACTGGTGATTGGCTTGAAACACAAGAAACTATTGTTAATGCTGCAGTGGAATTTTATCAACAACAATTCACACAGGAAGGAGAGTTTACAAGTTCTGAATTACTCCACAATGTACCTGCTATGATCACTATTGATCATAATCTAGAACTCTGTCGGTTCCCTACAATAAAAGAAGTCAAGAGTGCAGTCTTCGCAATGAGTGCGGATAGTGCAGGTGGCCCTGATGGCTTCACTGGACTTTTCTATCAACCTTGCTGGGACATTGTTAGACAAGACATTTACAACATGCTGCAGCAATTCTATACAGGAGCATCGTTGCCAAAATCTATAACACATACAAAGCTAGTACTACTTCCTAAGATACAACAAGTTCAAATATCTTCTGACCTAAGGCCTATAAGTCTTAGTAACTTCATCAATAAGGTAATCTCAAGGGTGTTACATGACATACTAGAGAATATCCTACCAATACTTATTTCTCCCAACCAGTCTGGGTTTGTGAAAGGAAGGAGCATATTTGAAAACATTTTGCTCACTCAAGAGATTATCACTGATATAGGTTAAAAGGGAAACCATCAAATGTGGTGATCAAGCTTGATATGACAAAGGCATATGATAGGGTGTCTTGGAGATACATAATGCATGTGTTGAGGGAGATGGGATTTGCTCAGCACTTTATCAACATGGTGTGGAACTTATTGGCTAACAACTGGTATACAGTACTAATCAATGGTCAAGCTTTAGGATTTTTTAAGTCCAGCAGAGGTGTCAAAAAAGGGGATCTATTGTCTCCATCAGTGTTTATTCTATCTGCAGAAGTACTATCACGATCACTGAATAAGTTGTTTGAAGACAAGAAGTTTATAGGCCAAAGTGGAGAGAGCCATTAAACCACTTGGCATGTGCTGATGATACAATCATTTTCACATCAGCTGACCCGTACTCCTTAGGAAAAGTAGTAGAACTACTCACACTTTACAAACAAATATCTGGCCAGCTGATTAACAAGACAAAGACCTCTTATTACATGCATAACAAGGTGGCAAGGAACATAGTTGATTCAATTGGTTCTATGATAGGCTTTAAAAAAGGTAATTTCCCTTTCACTTAACTTGGGTGTCCAATTTTCTACACAAAGAGAAGAAATGATTACTGTAATGATCTAATCAAGAATGAAAAATCAAAATTACACTCTTATAAAGGGAAACTATTATCTTTTGGAGGAAAGGCTACTCTTATAACTAGTATACTTCAAAGCTTGCCTACTCACATTATGTCAATTTTGGACCCTCCTAATAATGTCCTTCAATATATACATAAGATGTTTGTGAGATTCTTTTGGAGCACTACGGATGAGGGCAGAAGTAGACACTGGTCCAAGTGGCTAAATATGTGTCTACCTAAGGAGGAAGGAGGGTTAGAGCAAAAATCCTTGTTTGACGTTTCAAAATCTTTGTTTTCCAAACTATGGTGGAGGTTTAGGACTACAAAATTATTGTGGTCCAATTTCATATGGAACAAATATTGTAAATTGTCCAATTCAGACAAGGATCCCATGTTTGGAGGAAAATGATAGAAGCAAGAGAAGAGGTGGAACATGAAAACTGAATAGGGGTACCACTAATATATGGCATGAAAACTAGACTGGTATTGTAGCTTTATATCATGTTCAACCTCAAGATTTCAACATCAATGAACAAACAAAGGAAGTGGCAGAGTTGAGGTGTGGGAATGCCTGGGATAATCAACTTCTGGAGCAAACTTTTCCAGACAACATTGCTGAACACATAAGGGATGAGGTGTACTATGATCAGACTGATGACCATTGGGATAAACCTATTTGGATGCCCACAACTTCAGGTACATTCTCAGTTAACAGTGCATGGAAGATTCTGAGACATAGAGCATCAGATAATCCAAAATTCAGCAAGCTTTGGACAAAAGGATTACCTTTCAAAATTTCATTCTTCCTATGGAGATTGTGGAAAAGAAAGATTCCTACTGATGATCTATGGAGAATAAATGAATATATGGTTGTGTCTAAGTGATGGTGTTGCTTACCACCACATGATGAATCATTCCAATATCTATTCCTAAAGAATGACACAGTAGACAAAGTGTGACAAAGTGTGGAAACACTTCCTTCAGGCAGCAGGAATTATAGTACAGTTGGTGCAGGTACATCAGGTGATAAGAGCATGGTGGACTGAGACATGTTGCACAAAAATTAGGCCTTTGTTCCAGGCAGCACCTGCAATTATTACATAAGAACTTTGGAAGAGGAGAAACAAAATGAAGTATGGTGGCACAATCTCTGCATGTGCTTAGGGAAGGCAATGCAGTTGTAGATTTCTTAGCTAACTTGGTTTTCTCTTTTGCAGGTAATACCACATTCAACTCGTTTGAAAGTCTACCTACCATAGGAAAGACACTCCTCAACATGGACAAAGAACAAATCCCTAACATTAGAGTAAGGCTTGCAAAAAGGAAAGCGCCAGATTGATGAATATATTCAGTTCACCTATCCTTGTTGTGGTTACTAAACAGTATACTTATTCTAATTCTTATACTGGAGGATCAAGAAAGTATCTGAGCTTTTACAGATTACTACAAGCTAGGGGCTTACCACATGTTTGTTTCAAGGTTTGCAGCAATGGGAACCTTTAATTACTAGGACTGATTGTGTTGGAATACATGAGAGCACATTCTTTGGTTGATGAATCAGTATATGGGATGACACTATCCATTCTTCCATTTGGAATAAACCAGACACTTATTGGTTAGTTATAGATGCTTATGCACAAACACATAATAATGTATTTGGGTAAAAGCTTCTTCTGTTCTGTTGGGATTACATCACCCTCATGACCTTCAACATGACAACCAAGTTATACTTATACTGCTGGACTTTTGATACTGTGATTTGGGAGGTATTACATGGTAGTGTGCTATCTTATTACCTCCCAGTGGTATTAGCATGGAATCATGCTCATTCTGGGGTGGTTTGAGTACATACAACAACAATATACCAACCAGATAGCATCCATGATGTGCCGGATAATTTCGGCACATTTTGATACTACTTGCTTAAAGTTTAACTTATTTTACGTGCAAATTCTATTGATACTTATGTAATTTTAGTGTATTTGTAGTATATCGAGTGTAAGGACCCAGAAGTACGGAAAAGAGTTCAAAAAGCCAACTGAAGACAAGAAAAGAAGTTAAGAGCATCGCAAATGTGAGTATGCGGTCGCAAACAGAAAATGCAGACCGCATATCCCACAAGCAGATCGCAAACAAGGATAGAACTCTGGGCAATTCTTCATGTCGAGAATGCGTTCGCAAATGCGAAACGCAGAATAACAAGGTGAAATCGCAAACGCAAACAGAGTTTCTGGGTGAAAATCAGAGTGGAGAATGCGATCGCATTTTGCGATCGCATAACCAACATGCGGACCGCAAACCAAAATGCGATGAAGGCAAAACTCTTTGGTTAAATCTGCGACAGCCGATGAAGAATTGCGGTCTACATTTCTATTTTGCGACAGAAATGCGGTCCGCATATTATTGCAGGGGCAAATCAGTTCGAAATTCACCTCGGGTTTTAGGCCTTTATAAATAGGCTTAATAGGGTTTTGTGAGGAACAACTTGTCAGAATTGAGAGTACAAAGTACTGGCAATTAACTAATTTGAATTTTTGGAAGCTTTTGGGATCAATTACCTTCTATTTTGTAAGATGATAATAATTACTATTCTTTATTCTTCAATTTTCACCATGAGTAGCTAAATTTAAACGCTGAGGTTGTGAACCCTAGATGGGTAGATTGTTGTTGAGATTTTGATATTGAATATAATTTCAATGGAAGATTGATATTTATTTATTTCTTGTTCTTCAAATAATTGTTAGTGGTTGCAAACATTAACGAACGCCAATTAATTCTATCTTATCTTAGAAAAGTGGGATAGAATTTGGTAGAAATAAATAACAAAGACTCATGGCTTTAAACCTTGTTTAATGAAATTGCTTAGGAATAAGTAGGTTTTAATTTGGCATTCATTGATTGTTCTTAATCACAACTCTTTTGTATTTGAAAAAATCGTAAAGAGGATAAATTATCCAACTATTGGGAAATATTGGATAGTAAATTAAACATCAATTGCATATCAAGAACTCTTCCGTTGGAAATATTCAATATTAATATCAAGAGCATTCTACTACATAAAGGGGGACACAACCTTGGTTTCTTTAATTCATATTATTTACATTCACAATATTGCAATCAGTTTTCGTTTATCCTTACGCTCATTACTCTTTTGTTATTTGAATTACTTGATAGAATTACGACTTAGTTGAGTACTACACTAATTAGATAAACATTTCATACCTATTCCCTATGGGATTCGATCCCAACCTCGTTTGGGTTATTATATTTGACACCGACCACTTACACTATTCTTAAGGTGTAATTTGAGCGTATCAAATTTTGGCGCCGTTGCCGGGGATAAGCAGAATCATGTCTCCGACGATGCCTTGAGGTTGAGATGCTTTAAGTATTCGTTAGCTGGAGATGCGAGGAAATGGCTTCAAAATCTTCCTCCGAATTCTATACGTTCATGGCCTGAACTTGTCCGAGCGTTCTTGTCAAAATGGTTTCTACAAAGCAAGAAGTCTGAGCTCAGGGACAAGATTTTCTTCTTTAAACAACTACCTGGTGAACAATTACATGAAGCGTGGGATCGCTTCAAGTTGTACTTGGTGAGGTCTCCAAACCATGGTTTTCCAGATTCCATCTTGCTGGAAAAATTCTACATGGGTTTGGATCCTGTGAACCAATCAATAGCGAAGAATGCAGCTGCTGGTTCTTTTATGGACAAGACCTTCGCTAGGGTGACTCAAATCTTAGATAAAATGGCAAAACACAACCAGGCTTGGCACTCTGAAGATTCCACAGGCAGAATTGCAATTGGCTCTCCTTCTATGAATAACTTGATCAAGGAAAATCAAGAACGAGAACAAGTGATTGCGGAACTTGCCACAAATGTCAATGTGTTGACAAAGGTTTTCACAGAAAATCAGAAGAAGAAGGTGAATGCGGTTGAGAATGTGCAGCCGGTGCAAAATGATGATTATGAAGAGGCAAATTATGTTAATAATTCTCAAGGAGGATACCAAAGGCAGCATTACCAAGGTCAAGGCTCGCAAAATCAATGGAGACCAAACCCACAAGGGCAAGGTCACCATCAATGGCGAAACGACCAAAGTGGCTCTAATCAAGGAAACTGGAACAGCAATACAAATTTTTCCAATCGAAGTTCCAACCCTTATGTTACTCCAAAGGGTCAGTATTCGAATCAGGGATCCTCTAGTGAGTCTAAATTGGAGAGCATGCTTGAAAAGATACTATAAAACCAAGAAAAGTCTGATCATTCCATGAAGAACATGACTGAGTTGGTTGGCTCTCATACTGCGGCGATTCAAAAGCTGGAATTGCAAATGAGAGATCTTTCTCGTGAGCAATATCCACAGCAGAAGGGAACACTCCCTAGTGATACGATTGCAAATCCAAAGGTAAGTGGAAGTGGCCCAACTTCCCATATCATGGCTATCACTACCTAGAGTGGTAAGATATTGCAAGAAAAGAATGAGCAAGCAGTTAATGTGGAAGAACTTGAAAAAGGAGTCGAAGTTGAAGAACCTAATGTTGCTGAAGTAATTAAAACTCTAGAGGTTGTGCAAAACCGAGATGAGACCCGAGAAGGGATGAAGGAAAAGGCAGCAGAAACATCAAACATTCTTCCGCCGATTCCTAGACCCCCTCCTCCTTTCCCTCAGAGACTTGCGAGAAGAGTTGACGACAGCAAGTTTGAGAAGTTCTATGACATTCTCAAGCAGTTATCTGTGAATATACCATTCTTGGAGGCTTTCAAGAAATGCCGGGTTTTGCTAAGTATCTAAAAGATTTGATCACGAAGAAGAGAACCACCAAGAATGAGGTGGTGAATATGACTCACTGGGTTAGCTCTATTATTGCTACAAATCCAATCCAGAAGAAAGAGGACCTGGGAGCATTTACTATTCCGTGCACTATTGGAGTGCGCGACTTTGCAAAGGCACTTTGTGACAATGGGGCCAGCATCAATCTAATGCCGCTTTCCATTTACAAACAAGCTGGATTAGGAATGCCACGACCGACGAGCATGAGGTTGCAGATGGCTGACCGTTCAATCAAAAGACCAGTTGGTATTGTAGATGATGTGATTGTGAAAGTTGGGAAATTTCATATACCAGCTGACTTTGTTATTCTTGATTGTGTTGTGGACAAGGAAATCCCTATTATATTGGGGAGACCATTCTTAGCTACTGGAAGAGCCATTATGGATTCGGAGCGTAATGAAATTAAATTCTGAGTGAACAACGAAGAAGTTACCTTCCAAGCGAGTAAGGGTATGAAGTTACCAAATGAGTACGAGAGCATTTCGGTGATTAGTATTGTTGATGAAGTAGATGATGCTATGGAGATAAAGATGGAAGAGCAATGCTTAGGTGAAGCATTGGCAGCTATCTTAGTAAATTTCGATGGTGATGACATGGATGGCTTTATGGAATCGGTGAATGCATTAGAGGGACGTGGCTCCCACTCGTATACTCCACCAAAACTTTCCCTCGATTTGGAGAATAGAGCTACACCTCCTGCAAAGCCGTCCATTATCGAACCACCTCAATTAGAGCTCAAACCACTCCCTTCGCATTTGAGGTATAAATTTCTTGGCTTAAATAATACTTTACCGGTAATTGTTTCTTCATTGTTGAATGATGTGCAAGTGGAACAGTTGCTGCAAGTTTTGAAGGAACATAGACAAGCCATTGGTTGGACAATTGCGGACATTCGGGGAATCCCTGCTGGAATTTGTGAGCATAAGATTCAATTAGAAAGTGGGACAAAATCGAGTGCGGAGCATCAGCGGCGGCTGAATCCGTCAATGCAGGAAGTGGTGAAGAAAGAGATAATCAAATGGCTGGATGCTGGGGTGGTCTACCCAATTGCTGATAGTTCGTGGGTGAGCCCGGTGCAATGCATGCCAAAGAAAGGAGGCATGATTGTGATCAAAAATGAGAAGAACGAGCTGATTCCAACAAGAACAGTAACTGGATGGAGGGTATGCATGGACTACAGAAAATTAAATAGTGCCACATGCAACGACCACTTCCCTATGCCTTTTATTGATCAAATGCTTGATCGGCTAGCGGGAAAGTCCTTTTATTGTTTCCTTGACGGATACTCCGGTTATAATAAGATCAACATAGCTTTGGAGGACCAAGAGAAGACAACGTTCACATGCCCATATGGAACATTTGCTTTTAGTCGAATGCCATTCGGCTTATGCAACGCTCCAGCGACCTTCCAGAGATGTATGATGTCCATCTTCTCCGATATGGTAGAGGATTTCCTTGAGGTTTTTATGGATGATTTTCGGTAGTTGGTGAAACTTTTGAGCATTGCCTGAAGAATCTGAAACAAGTGCTAAAGCAGTGTGAAGAGACAATCCTTGTACTAAATTGGGAGAAATGCCACTTCATGGTGGATGAAGGTATTGTTCTGGGACATAAAATCTCAAGGCGTGGCATAAAGGTGGATAAAGCTAAAATAGAAATCATCTCTAAGCTTCCTCCACCCACATCCGTAAAAGGTGTCCGTAGTTTATTGGGGCATGCCGGATTCTACAGGTGTTTCATTAAGGACTTCTCAAAGATTGCAAATCCAATGTGTAAACTCCTTGAGAAGGATGCCAAGTTCGTCTTTGATGAGAAATGCCTCACAGCTTTTGAGGAACTGAAGACAAAGCTCACCACGGCACCCATTATTGTCACACCTGATTGGTCGCTTCCTTTTGAACTTATGTGTGATGCCAGCTGTGTAGCTATTGGAGTTATGCTGGGACAAAGGCACAATAAAGTTCTTCACCCAATATACTCTTAATGGGGCGCAGATGAATTACACCATAACCGAGCAAGAACTGTTGGCCATTGTGTATGCTTTCGAGAAGTTCCGTGCGTATCTGCTGGGCTCTAAAGTAATTGTGTACACCGATCATGCAGCTCTCCGTTATCTGATGGCGAAGAAAGATGCAAATCCAAGACTAATCCGATGGGTTTTACTGCTGCAGGAGTTCGATTTTGAAGTTATGGATCGAAAGGGAACACAAAACCAAGTGGCAGATCACTTATCTAGACTTGAAGAATCGGGGACAAAAAGGAGAGCTGGAAATCAATGACGCATTTCCAGATGAACAAATACTGACGTTATCCAATTCCTTTGCACCGTGGTATGCAGACATCGCTAACTACATCGTTAGCGATCTCATTCCGGAAGGGTTGGAATCATACCAACGGAAGAAGTTCTTAAGGGATTGTCGAAACTATTATTGGGAAGAACCTTTCTTGTTCCGTGTCTGTGCGGATAACATAATTAGGAGATGCGTGCCTGAGGAAGAGATGCTACAAATTCTGAAAGCTTGCCATGACGCACCGGTTGGGGGTCATCATGGGGGAATAGAACGGCAGCAAAGATCTTGGAATGTGGTTATTACTGGCCGACCATTTATCAGGACGCTAATTAGTTGGTGAAGTCTTGTGACAAATGCCAACGACAGAGCCCGATTTCTAGGAGGCATGAGATGCCTATGAACTTTGTGATGGAAATCGAACTATTCGACGTTTGGGGTATTGACTTCATGGGCCCTTTTATAAGCTCATGTGGAATGAAATACATCTTAGTGGCTGTGGACTACGTGTCCAAATGGGTAGAAGCCGTTGCTTTACCAAACAACGAGGCTCGGAGTGTGACCGCATTTCTAAAGAAGAATATTTTTACCTGGTTTGGCACCTCGAGAGCCATTTTCAGTGATGGGGGTTCGCATTTCTATAGCAGAGTCTTTAAAGGTCTCCTTGACAAGTATGGGGTCAAGCATAAGGTTGCCACACCTTATTATCCACAATCGAGCGGTCAAGTTGAGGTATCCAACAGGGAGATAAAGAGTATATTAGCAAAGACGGTGAACGCAAACAGGACCGACTGGTCAAAGAAGCTAGATGATGCACTATAGGCATACCGTACAGCGTACAAGACCCCTATTGGTACATCCCCTTATCGGCTAGTCTTCGGAAACGCGTGCCATTTACCTGTAGAACTTGAGCATAAGGCCATATGGGCCTTAAAAAGATTAAACATGGACTGGGCGGAGGCTGGAGCTCTAAGGCTAGCACAATTAAATGAAATGGAGGAGTTCCGTCTTCACGCATATGAAAGTGCAGCAGTATATAAAGAAAGAATCAAATTCGTCCATGACAAGAAGATCTTAAAAAGAGAGTTCAAGGCAGGGGATCTGGTATTGCTGTTCAATTCAAGACTAAAACTATTTCCGGGGAAACTGAAATCTAAATGGTCTGGACCATTTAAAGTTGTTGATGTCTCTCCTTTTGGAGCTGTTGAATTAGCATCGGAGGATGGGCTCCGAACTTTCAAGGTAAACAGGCAAAGAATCAAGCACTACTTGGGAGCGGATGGAGAGAAACATTTGGTAGAGCAGCTGGCTCTAAAGGATGGTCAAAGCCCACCCATAGAATGATTGCAGAGGTGTCTTCGCTTCATCGTGCCGCGACGTTAAATCAAGCGCTTCATGGGAGGCAACCCATGTGTGGTAACTTTTACTTTTGTTTGTAGTTGTATCTTTAGTTAAGTTTTAATATCATATTTGTACTTAGGGCCATTTGAAGGATGTTTTAGGATGCAGGAATTTGACAAAAGGACACAAAAATTGAAAAGGAGTTCGTGGAACAACAATGTGATAAATGCTACACAAATGCGATCGCATTTTCAATATGCGAACTGCATTTGTGCTGCAAACTGAAGCAGAAAGTTGAGTAAGCATAGCTGGCATAAATGCGATGAAGCACCGCATTTTGCGGATTGCATTTGAGTTATGTGGTCCGCATTCTCAACGCAAACAGAGACAGAATTTGGTTCAAAAGTATGACACAAATGCGGTGAGGTAACTTATTATGCGATTCGCATTTACAATATGCGACGACTTAACCATCGCATACTACCAGGTACGTGTTCGTATTCCCTCATCTTCTAAATCCTTCGGTCTAAGTATATTAAAAATAAAAAATAAAAAAGAGAGAAAAAGAGAAGAGAGAACGCAACAGAGAAGGACCATCGATAGACATCATCGGAGAAAATTAAATTGCAAGCTTACCAAACATCAAAGAGCCGATTAACAGTTGTCCTAAGTACTCAAATCTTCTTCATAGGTATATTCAACCTTTGCCATATGTTAAATTTTAATTTTGCAAGATTAGGTTTGATGTTTCAATGGAGTTTTTGAATTTTTGGGGTGGAAGACAAGAATCTAGGGTTTTAATTCTTGAGGGATGAACATACTTGTGTATCTTAAGGTATTTGCGGTCCACAAAATCAAAATGTGGACCGCACTTTGACCGCATCCCTAAACCCTAGGTATCTGAGGAAGACAACAAATGCGGTGACTTTGCGATCGCATAATAGCTATGCGGACCACAAAGCCACAGCAAACACGGCCAGAACATTTGGTTAGCACCAGTAATTTCTGCGGTGAATATGCGATCGCATATCTCGCTTTGCGACGAGTATGCGATCGCATTTGTGTGTATCCAACAGGCCTATGCACAAAGACAGTCTGCGATGGTTATGCGATTCGCATAGTGGTTATGCGATTCGCATAATCCACCGCGGAATGCCATCTGCCTTGCACGCATAGGAATGCGACGTATTTGCGGTTCGCATAGTGGATATGCGACCGCAAACCACGTCGCAGTTCTGTAAGTATTTGTTGATTATTCCTGTTTTGCTTTTATCTAATGATGATAATGTCGTTTACATATCCTATTCAAGCAGATATGGCAGCCAAAAAGCACTCCATAAAGAGAAAACCAGCATCCGCTTCTACCTCAGCACAACCCAAACGGGTAAGAATGGAATCAAATGTGTCGAGCACCTCCCAGTCTGATGAGGAGGAACGCCTACCAGAAGTCGATTTAGTGGATGAGGCCAGACGGAAACGCGGTGATGACCTTCAACTTCGATTAGGGGTTGAAGTCCAGAACATTGTTCAGGGAAGGCTAACAAAAAGAAAAATCTTGGGGGAGAAAAAGTTAAGTTTGAACGTATTACAGGAACAGTACCCCCATATTCTCGAAAACGTCAAAACGAGAAAATAGGGGGAGTACTTCACTACGGACCCCAAAGAATACAATGAGTCAATGGTCCGGGAATTCTATGCGTCTTACGGAGCTTTATGAACGGGGTACCATAGACGCAACAGAATATTCACCGGCACCGTCCACGTTCAGGGTAAGGCTGTGTTTTGCGACAGTGAGCATATTAATGAACTTTATTTCCACGATTGGGAATCAGGCACAGCTGAGTACGATGCCAAGTACTCCAACAGAGAACACGAACGTGGATGGATAGAGTCCGTTATTGCCAAGGGGACTCCTGCCTGGATTAACCCTGGAAAGAAAATCTACAAAGAAGACCTATCAAGGGAGGGAAAATATTGGCTAAAATTCGTCACTTCCCATTTAATACCTTCCAGAAATGAAACGGATATCAGCATTGAGAAGGCACTTCTCATTGCGTGTATTATGATTGGTATTAAGATTGATGTGGGGAGTCTTATTTTCCAGGAAATTGGCATCCGGGCAACGCAGCAGGCCACATCACTTCCCTTCCCGAGTTTGATCACAACCCTCTGCCAAGAGGTGAATGTTCCTTTCTTACCACAAGCAGACAAACTCGGTAAGTCAACGAGGGATATAGATATCACTCGTATAAGTGATTCTGCTGCTCCACCAGAGACCCCAATTGAGGACATTGACTCCCAAAATCTCCTTTTTCCCCAAAATCCAGAAACCTCCACTGTTGCTGCAGAGACTGCACCCCGCATAACCACTGGGCCATCTTCTTCATCAATGCCAGCCCTTTCAAGACTCGGTCTAATTGCTCATCATGCAAATTCCAAAGTGGACCAACTCTTGAAAACACTGCCCCACCTGATCAAACAAGCCCTGACTCCTATTCAAACATCAGTGACCACTCTCCAACAACAACAAACATTGTTCGGAGATCATTTGCACAAGCTTGAGTCTAGGGTTGAACAGATTGCAAGAGGTGAGGTTAGGGGTTTACCCCAGCTGAGGGAGGAGGTAAAATCCATGAAGACCGAACTCCAGAAAATGCAAAATCTGGAGTTCGACATAGCATCTCTCCTCCCCAATGAGGGTGACCAGGGTGCTGACACTGCTGCACCAGACTTGGGCCTGGACTTCACGGCGCTAATGGCAGACATTGCACCTTCGTCTGCTAAAGTGTCTCATCCTCCCGCTCCTCCAGCACCGGTAGATACTACTAATGACGAGACATCGGGCAGTCATCAGAATTCGAAGGGGAAGACTCAAAGGATGCAAGTTCAGGGTCCGATGAGGGTGATGACCCTAGGGAAAAGGGCAAAGAAATTGCTGCGCCAACTGTGGAGGACGAAGAAGATCAAGCAGACATTGAGAGGGCCATACAGCAATCGCTAGTGGAAGTGGCTGCCCATGCAGACTCATCAGCCACACAGCCACCAGTGGGCAAAGCTAGCAGCTCAGCGGCCCCACAACCTGCTCTAGATCAGTCCCACAACCCTCCTGCAGCTCCGGAGGAGACCTAGGCTACTGCATCTCTTCGCGCAAATGCGCCCCAGGGAGCCCCTTGCACTCTATTTTTTTTTCTTATGCATTGGGGACAATGCATGATTTAAGTTGGGGGTGGTAGCCTTATCTGTGTATCTGTGTATTTGATCTATTTTTTGGCATGTTTAGCAACGTTGATAATTGTACAATATGTAGTAATGATTAATGATTTATGCATATATGCTGTTGTAATTAAATAGTTAGTGAAATGAAGTTTGTCAATAAAATCCCCTTGTTTTTTGTTTGCCGGGTTCTTTTTCAAGGGTGTAATAGTAGAACCGGGCTTATTAATATGAGATATATTGACCAGGATGGTGAAGTTGTTTAGTATCAAGTATGTAAATCTGTGCGTAGATTATACCCTTGTTAACAAATTCAATGAGGTGAATTTGAGGCTCACTCTGTAACTTTAGGTCTACCTAGAATCGTGTATGTATACACGAGGAAAGCCTCGAGTGACCAAATGTGAACTCTAAAGCTGTAAACTATGTTAACCGAACGGTTTATGTGCCAATGTGTGTGAGCTCCTTGTTTGAATAATTCTTGTGTTCACTTTTGCCATCTAGAACTTGCCCGGTTGGTTTTTCGACGCTTATTATAAGTGCACTGAGTTGGAGAAAGGATCTTAGGCATTCTTTGTTTATGTATGAAACCTTTTTAGCCTCTTTTAGCCTACCCGTGTATAAATAATATCACTAGTTTCCCATTTGAGTCTTTTAGCCTTTTCCTTGGCCTCCTCATTACAAACCTTTCCCGTTCGTAAAACAATGACCTCTTTTGAACCTGTTCCTCCTTGAACATTGAAAACAGGGCTAAAAGCCTAAGTTGGGGGTGTGGGTCAAAATAGAAATGGATAAGGCTGTGAAGTGAGGGTGAGAGCCTGCTAATGTGAATTTATGAAAGCTCCAAAGAAAAAAAAAAGAGAAAGAAAGAGAAAAGAAAAAGAAAATAATTATATATGTATTTACAATAAGGGAGCTCTGAAGTAGATTTGAGAGGTATTTAAAGGGGGCCCACTTTGGGAACTAAACGCCATTGAGGCTATGTGGTTGAAAAGAAGAAAAATGTTAAAAGAAAGAAGAATGTAATTAGTGTTCAAGGAGGATGTAGCCACTCATATCTAAATATATATCCTACCCTTCCTTAAACCTACATTACAAGCTTACAAAGTCCTTATGTGATCTTCAACCGAGTGTCCTTAGAACTAGGCGACGAATTAAAATAAGGGTAAGCCTATGGTATGGCATGTGGTGACACTTGAAATTTTGTTCTGAGAGCGAGTGTATTTGCGTTTTAGTCCCTTTTTATTGCTTTGATAAATATTGTGAGAGTGGAACTTTCTTTCAAGTGAGGGCACATAAATTGCTAGGTTGACAAAAAGTCGAGTTTTGAGTAAAGCATAAGTGTACTCAGCTGAAGGTAACCTTTAGTTACTTTGTTGAGGCTCAAAGTTCACTAACTGATTGGTTATCCTTGAATATACTGATGATTCAAGGAGGGTACAGTATTCAAAGAGATATACTTGAGATACTAACAACAAACACCGTCCATAGTCAGTATTGTTTTATGTTGATAAGTAGAGTCTAGACTAGGATAGTATCGTTTTAGTTGCTTGAGGACAAGCAAGAGTTTAAGTTGGGGGTGTTGATGTGCCGGGTAATTTTGGCACATTTTGATACTACTTGCTTAAAGTATAACTTGTTTTACGTGCAAATTCTATTGATACTTATGTAATTTTAGTGTATTTGCAGTATATCGGGTGTAAGGACCCAGAAGTACGGAAAAGAGTTCAAAAAGCCAGCTGAAGATAAGAAAAGAAGTTAAGAGCATCGCAAATGTAAGTATGCGGTTGCAAACAGCAAATGCGGACCGCATATCCCACAAGCAGATCGCAAACAAGGACAAAACCCTGTGCAATTCTTCATGTCGAGAATGCGGTTGCAAATGCGACCGCAAAACAGGAATGCGAACCGCAGAATAACAAGGTGAAATCGTAAACGCAAATAGAGTTTCTGGGTGAAAATCAGAGTGGAGAATGCAATCGCATTTTGCGATCGCATAACCAACATGCGGACCGCAAACCAAAATGCGATGAAGGCAAAACTCTTTGGTTAAATCTGCGACAGCCGATGAAGAATTGCGGTCCACATTTCTATTTTGCGACAGAAATGCGGTCCGCATATTATTGCAGGGGCAAATCAGTTCGTAATTCACCTCGGGTTTTGGGCCTTTATAAATAGGTTTAATAGGATTTTGTGAGGAACAACTTGTCATAATTGAGAGTACAAAGTACGGGCAATTAAGTAATTTGAAATTACCTTCTATTTTGTAAGATGATGACAATTACTATTCTTTATTCTTCAATTTTCAGCATGAGTAGCTAAATTTAAACGCTGAGGTTGTGAACCCTAGCTGGGTAGATTGTTGTTGAGATTTTGATATTGGATATAATTTCAATGGAAGATTGATATTTATTTATTTCTTGTTCTTCAAATAATTGTTAGTGGTTGCAAACATTAACGAACGCCAATTAATTCTATCTTATCTTGGAAAAGTGGGATAGAATTTGGTAGAAATAAATAACAAAGACTCAAGGCTTTAAACCTTGTTTAATGCAATCGCTTAGGAATAAGTAGGTTTTAATTTGGCATTCATTGATTGTTCTTAATCACAACTCTTTTGTATTTGAAAAATTCGTAAAGAGGATAAATTATCCAACTATTGGGAAATATTGGATAGTAAATTAAACATCAATTGCATATCAAGAACTCTTCCGTTGGAAATATTCAATATTAATATCAAGAGCATTCTACTACATAAAGGGGGACACAACCTTGGTTTCTTTAATTCATATATTTACATTCACAATATTGCAATCAGTTTTCGTTTATCCTTACGTTCATTACTCTTTTGTTATTTGAATTACTTGATAGAATTACGACTTAGTTGAGTATTACACTAATTAGATAAACATTTCACACCTATTCCCTGTGGGATTCGACCCCAACCTCGTTTGGGTTATTATATTTGACATCGACCGCTTACACTATTCTTAAGGTGTAATTTGAGCGTATCAATCCACAACATTCCTCCATCACTCTCAACCCAATCTACTGCAAAGCTCCTAAAACACACAAGAATCTGGGAGCAGAATCTTTCCTCTTGACTTGTTTGCTACATTTTGCAGGTTCCAGAGATAGGCTCAGATTATTGAGGCATGTGCATGGAGTGGTTTTAGCATCCCAAATACATAGGTATTAATTGATGCTACAACTACAAGTGTTCTTCTACAAATACATCAACATAACATCACTTCACAGCAAGATCAAAATATACTGTTGCTGCACACAATCTTACTATTGGTGGTGTGATTTTGAAAATACTTACTGTTTGTTTGTGGTCGTATCAATTCCCAGTGGTATTAGCCTATTATCAGGCTCATTCTGGGGTTGTTCGAAAACTTACAACAACAACAATTCAACAACGTAACTTTCAGTATACAACAGGGGCAAAAAATTGTAAGATATCCTTACATGGATCTACATAGATTCAGCATTATTACGGGACTGTTAGAGCAACATAAACTAATTGGCTTGTTTAGCAATCTGCTGCAACCATTCTGGCAATTGGAGAATCATTTGTACTTAGCTCTCTTATCGCGTATGGAAATTCAGTGGAGCTTAGCTGTTTGGTTGATGAAAATTAACAACTACACACTACGTCTCACGCAAAGGAAGCTCATAGTTCTATGCTCTACAACAACTCTGATGTTGGAATTTCAATTCTTCAGCCCCAAATTAAAGATATCCAACCTTCAATGATTTACGGCATGTGGATTTTAAGATACCTATTCCTTCATATTGCAAATTATGGCACTTGGTGAGAGCTTTGTTGGTGCTACATGGATTTGTTTGCAATCGGTGTGTCAATTCATTGTCGTCAGCTACAATTGGATATCTCAAATTATTAGCTTTGTACTTTCAATTTATCATTATGCTACTGCTATATTGTATTTGGTAGCAGTAGCCATCGGTTTTCTTCATTTTACTATTTTGTTTTCCTTGGACAGTGTGTAACTTTGACACAGTTTGGGGCTTATTATATAAAACAGCTAATAGGTGAATAAAAAAATAGAATTGTGTTTGGACATGAATATAATTTTGAGTTGTTTTTGAACTTTTGTGAGTGATCTGAGTGAAAATTTTAAAAAATAATTTTTTTAAATTTTTTTAAATTTTCGAAAAATTCTAAAATTCATCTTCAAATGAAAATTGAAAATCTTTGTCCAAACGCTCTAAAGATGTTTGTATGAATAAATTAGCTAATTCGTACCATTTATATTTTTATTATTACTGCTAGTTTTTAATTGGTTATTTGTATGAATAAGTGGGAAAGAAAGACTACTGAGAGCAGTATTCCAGTCAAACGAAATGAGTGTTTCTCGTCTTTAAATGTGACGTCATTAACTGATTATTTTGCAATGTCTATTATGATAAATGGACCTTGGGCCTAACTCAACCCCAAAAGTTAGCTTATGAGATAATACCTCCTCACGCCCAGACCTGCACTCTGAAGCATGGACAACATAAATGGGGGCCCAACATCGATAACAATAATTGGGATGGGCCTGGCTCTGATACCATAGATAAATGGACCTTGGGTCTAACTCTACCCCAAAAGCTAGCTTATGAGATGAGGATTGCCCAAGACCATATAAGGAGACCAAAGACCTCAAATCCCACCAATGTGGGACAACTCAACATATTAGCCACAAGAATCATTATGCCTTATTAGATTAGCGACTTTTCTGCATCACTAATTTTTCATTGGTTATTTGTAGAACTCGACTAGCCCTTATAAAATAAACGTTATTTTATAATTTATAGATCATTATATGAGATATTTGCGCTTGCATTGCCAAAAATAATAATTATATTCATATTTCTTAAAAATTACAAAAACTAAATAATTTTTAACTTTAAGATAATCTAAAATTGCGATTGACTACCTATGCATATTTCATTATTCTTGTTGAATGCTCAAAAGGTTTCTACTCTGGTGTGCGTAAATGAAGTAGACTTTCTTTTACTTTTCCATGTTCGACATTCATTGCACAGTAAGGTTTATTTGGTAAGGACTGAAGCAGCCACACCAATAGCTAGTCAATATCATCCTAATCAAGTAGAAAGAGGAGCTTAAGAAAGACAACAAAAAGCAATGTGTTAATTTACACGTTTTATAGCAAAGCCATTAGCTCCCCTTCACTTCAAAGGTTTTTTGTTTCCATCACTTCAAAGTTCACACAAAGGAATTTGTTAATTAATCTAGATTGACAATATGCAACTTGATCATCTAAGCTCCCTCAATTTATAAAACTCTTCCTTCACAAATATTGTTGAGTTCTTTATGCATGCCTTCTAGAATCGATCTTCCCTTCAATCCCGTGTGAGATCTCCAAAATAAGATGCATCTCACAACTTCTTCCAAAAAATTATGTAAGTCTAATCATCAAAAGCCAAGATGGAATATTTATAATATTAACAAAAGCCAAAAAGAAAAACACTTTTGCAATTAGCAACAATAATTCAAGCTTTAGTTGTCAAATTAAAAATACAAGACTTTTCGACCAATAGATGACTAAAGATATACTAATCAACATTCAACACAAAGGGTAACATTAGACTAACAAAATCACTGCCTTACAGTCATAGATTCGTTGTCAAAATACAAAAAACCTTATACTAAAAGTGTTTGACACAAAATATATATAATCAAGCTGATAAACGGTGGCCAGTGCATGCCTCCGACGTACCCAAACTTTCCCAACACTTCACATGTTTCCCTATAACTATTCTCAGATGATGAAATAATAATCAAAATAATATACTATTAATAATGGTAGTCGTCAATGAATATTCAAGTGGAAAAGTACAAAAAAAGTAAAGTTACCTTGATAGAATTCAAGCTTTAGAAGTCCCTTATTGCACCAGATATGATTGAGCTTTTTACAATGAGTCCAAGATTAATGATAAATACCTTCTTCAACCAATTCTTACTCCATTCAAATACTACTTTTTTCACAGTTAAGTCCCTGTTTTAATACAAATCTTTATTCTAAAGTGTACTACTTTCAATTGTCCCTTTTTCGTACGAGTTCTTATAAAAAATTTCAAGAATATTTTGGAAGATCAACATTATATTTGTTCTTCTATAAAAACATAGAAGATATAGCCATAGATAAATCATTTTCAAAAAACTATATCCTATACAAACCGAAGAAAAATAACTGAGTGAAGCATATTGCTGTCCAAAAAGAAGAAGGATTTGTTGTCCAAGAAGTAGGCAACAAACTCTGGAAAGAGAGAGAGTAAATATTGGAGATGGGGGTGGCAGCAAATTGGTGCGGAAGGACGAATTCAAAGCTAATTTTGATAGGAGTGTTCCACCTTCATACTTTTTCCGTTTCTGCTTCGCATATGTATAATTTAAATTGAAAATAATTTTAGCCTTAGGTAATTTATAATTATATTCTTAAATTATATAAATAATTAAGGTTATAAAAGTCGACCAATGTTTCGGGGATATTTTAATCGTTCAACATTTAATCTAAATTATTCGTGCTTTTATAATAATATAAATACATATAGATATAGATAGATAGAATGGATTATAATTGGTGAAAAAATATTTCCTTATCAATTGAATATCAAGTCATTACCTGACTTTTCGAAGAATATATCACAATTACAATTGGTGAAAAAACTCCTTATAAATTTTTTTTTTAGCTGAATTTATATTTTATTACTGAAATTAAAGTACAACAGATGGAGGGGAACATAAACCTTATCTCCCAAAATAGAATGTCTGTACTATTAGTCATCTTAAGGTGATGACTAATTGTACCTAGAAAGTAGTAGGGGTTAGACCTAAAATGATGTTATGATTGTCTATTTGATGATAGACAGTCATCTGTACAAAAACACTATGAGTTTCTTGTAGGTCAGCTATATAAAAAAGTACATGTATTCCTATTTCTACTAAGTTAATGGGTTGTTTGCTCCCTACTATATTCTCCTGACATCTATCTCTAAGATGTTGCAAAAGATTGACAAAAAAGCATGAGCTATCTTCAAGTTTGCATTGACAAAAGCCAAGTTGAAGATAACTGTCAGGAAGTATCTTGTTTCTGAATATCAGTGTTGCTTGTATTGTTTGCTGGGCAGTTTTCCAGTTGCTGTTGCTGAAGCTGGATCTGGTATGTGCTAAATGCTGAGACTATTGTTGATGATTGTTTAGTTTTCTGCCGCTGAGGGGGAGTACTGCTTGTTCTTGTGGCTGGTCAGCCAGATATAGTGTCAGTGAGTTTTGAAGGGTGGTCTGCTCTGATTGTTGTTGTTCCTAGGTAAGTATTTCTTCTGCTGATATTCCATTAACTCTGCTGCTGTGTCTTGGAGCTGCTGCTGTTTTACTTTGTGTCTGTGTGGATCCTTGCTCCTGTGCTACTTTGAGTTAGTTGGAATTTTGTGAACTGGAGTCTGCATTTCTGTAACTTGAGGCTGCTGCTGCATTGAGTTATGTACATGCTTATCCTTGCTCCTAAACTGCTTTGTGTTGATTGGATGTCTATGGAATATGAGTGATGGAGGGATCTATGATGGTTGATCTGAATTGTTGTTGCTCTTGTATGTATACTTCCTCTGCTGATAATTTGTTGGCTGAGTTTCTATGTCCTGAAGCTGCAGCTGCTATGCTTTCTGGTTGTGTATATCCTTACTGTTGTGCTGCTTTTGATGATAGCCTGTTGGTGTTTCAGTTTTCTGGGATGACTGTTGGCTCTGTAGATTGCTGAGTGTTGCTGAGTGAAGTTAGGACTCCAGTATTGTGATGTGGCTAGGAGTGTCCAAGATGATTGCTGTAGTTACAACAGATTGAGAACCAAGGGTGCTAATACACACCTTGCAACTGCAGCAATAATCTGGACCATCTCCAGCTATTTACAGTACGTTGGAGGGTGTTGGGATCAGTGGTGAACATGATATATGTTGCTGCTTTTTGGGATTTTGTTTGTTGTTGATAATATGGCAGTTGTTTTTGTTTTGCATGCTGATTTAAGTGCTTTGTGTTCCTACAATCTTCAGGGTGCTGCTGCTGTTGGTTGTCTGTTAGGTGTGCTTGTGGCTGCTTTAGTTGCTGGAGGCAATGTGACTGGCAGTCCTTCTTGTTATTTTTGCTAAATTGTGTGGTGATTGAGTACCAGTGCTTTATGGTAACAGGGAGTGTCCATCTTGCTTTTCCTATGCTACTGTTGTTATTTAATTGTGTGCTTGCTGGGTTGCTGTGTTGTATGCTAGCAAGGGAAATCCATGATAATTGTTGTAATTGCAATAGATTGAGCATTAGAAATGCTACTATCACACATTGCAATTGCAGCAATGATCTGGCCTCCTCTAGGCTATCTGCAAAGTTGAGAAGTATCCTGAGATTATGTATGTGTATTTGCTGAGATTGGTGGGAGTAGTTGGGGTCTAGCCTGATAACCAAAGAAGCAATGTAATGACACACTGCTTCTTCAGTAATAATTTGTCCCCTCACAGTGATCAGAGTTTCACTGCAGCTTGACTCCAAGGTGCTGGTAGTTAGAGATGTGAGCAGGTGTTGATGGCAGCCCTTTTCAGCATTTCTTGCAAGAATAAACATCATGTTAGATTGTATCCACTTCTCCAGTTTCTCCTCATTGTTGATGTTGTGATCATGCTTGTGGTGACAGCCCTGGTAACATTGTGCCTGTGTGATGTTGTTCCATGGTAAATCATATGGCAGCAGTTGGTGTGAAGGTATCAAGCCTTCGTTGTACTTGTTATTAGCAATGTTGGCAAGTTGTGCTTTAGTTTTTCTTTGTTAGTGCTGCATTTTCAGTGGTGACCTCCAGATTCTCCTGACTGTATGTATTGGTTGATGTGGTTGATATGTAAGATTAGTTGTTCCTGTGTTCCCTGCAAGAAAAGAAGAATAGTTAGTGTAGAGCCCATGCTCCATTCTTTCTTTAGCATTGTTGTTTTGCTTTCCACCAGGTTTCTTGTCCTTTGGCAGTATTACTGCCCCTAGTTTCTTGCCACTCTTACTCTTAGGTACGTACATTGACTCTTATCACTGTTGAGCAGTCTTCTACTTTGTATATCGAAATCATCAAAACAGTAGCATTCCATTGGTCCAATGTCCTGCGCATAGTTGGCCAGATGATCTGCCATTTTGTTGCCTTCTCTGAGTGTGTGGGTGTGTGTGTGTGTTATTGTTATATTGTAGCTTGCCATCAATTTTCTGATCTCTGAAACTGTTTCATCAATGGACCATGGCGCTCTCCATTCTCCCTTTATGCTTTTCACAAGCATCATTGAATCGGTGTGAAGGTCTATGAGAGTGTAGTCATTGTGAGCACAGAATCTCAAGGCCTCTACCATTGCCTGTGCTTCAGCTTCTGCCTTTTTTCCTTCTTGGATTTCTTTACTACATGCATATATGATATCTCCCTTCTCATATCTCAATATGAAGCCAATGGAACTTCTTCCTGGATTACCTCTAGAGACTCCATCTGTATTAACCTTAGTCCACCCTTGACTGGGGAATTCCCAAAGTACCTTTGTGTACTTCAGGGTGGGGGTGTATTGTTCCATCACAGTGATTATGTCTGGCCATTTTTGTGGGATGTTGTGCATACCTGGCTTTCTGAATTTGATGAGTAGCTGAAGAGTAGAATTGATCTGGTAAATTACTCTACTGATAGTGACTGCATCTCCATGTCTGTAGCTATTTCTTCTCTTCCACAGCTCCCATACAATCACTGAAGGTAGCGCATGCTTATTGGTTTTAGTCGATTGATCACTTCTGCAGTCCAGCATTTGGTCACTGCTTGGTGCAGTGTGATTCCTTCTGTGTCAATTCGTGCATAACCAAGGAATATCTCCACACTTTTTTGGAAGCATATGAAGTGAAGAAGAGATGCTATCTTGTTTCTTCTTGGGTTCTGCATAGCAACTGCATTTAGAGGCCATGTGGTAGCCCAGTTTTTTGAAGAAGTCATCAAGTGATATTCTTTTTCTCCATAATTTCCACATGAAGAAAGCAACCTTGAATGGCAGTTCTTTCACCCAAATGTTCTTGTAAGCATTATGAGGATGCTGCCTCTTTCTCAAATATTCCCAACCTGATTTAACAGTGAAGTCTCCACTAGTTTCTAGCATCCATATTGGTTTATCAAGTGCATCAGTGGAGGTCGGAGGTTGAATATTCTCCAGTATGTGTGCAGCAAGTTCAACTGGCAGTATCTCTTTGATCTTCTCCTCATCCCAGTAACCTTCACACACCACATCCTGAATATTTTGTATAGTTTCATCACATATAAAATCAGTTGGAGTGACAAAGTATAAGGCTCCTAATCCAGTCCAATTTTCAAACCAGAATAGAGAAGATCCCATCTTAGGTTGCAAACAGATTTGGTGTTCTATGATGTTTCTGCAGTCTGTCATTTTCCTCCATATGTGAGAACCACTTCTCCATGGTACTATTATAGGATTGAGCTTTTTGCAGTACTTTTGGCTCATAAATGTACTCCACAGAGTTGGTTTTGTTCTGAAGTTCCACCATAGCTTACAAAACAATGATGTGGACATATCATGTAAGGATCTGAAACCTGCACCACCTTCCTCATATGGTAAGCATAGAGTAATCCATGATGCCCAGCGCCTGCTTGGGTTTCCCACAGAGTTACACCAAAAAAATTGTGCAATTATCTTGTGTAGTTTATTGATCACATAGGCTAGGGGGTTTACTGCAGAGAGGAGGTGTATGGGCATGCTTTGTAACACATGTGTGATAAGCACTGCCCTTCTACCTATGAAGAGTAGTTTCCCTTTCCAATTTTGGAATTTATCCATCACCTTTTGTATGAGACCTTGATAGTAATCCATCTTCCTCCTCTTGTAGAAGACTGGGCATCCCAAGTAAGTAAAAGGGAAATCTTGCCGCAGTATTCCTATGATTCTTTGCACTTTGTCAATTACTTGTGTTGAGGTAGAGTGATGCATATAGACAGCAGACTTGTTCTTGTTGATTAGTTGGCCTGAAGTTTTTCATAGTCAGTCAGCACCTCCATTATCAGCTGAAGTGAAGTGGCATCTGCTGAGGAAAATATGATGGTGTCATCAGCATATACTAGGTGGTTTATTCTGGGACTCCATTTAGGCAGTCAAAAACCACAGAGATACAGATTGGAGTGTAAAGCATTGAGTCCTCTAGACATATCCTCTACTGCCAGTATAAAGAGGGCAGGTGACAAAGGGTCACCTTGTTTGACTCCCCTTGTGGATTTAAATAATCCATGTGGTTATCCATTGATCAGAATAGAGTACCAGTTGTTTGCCACAATCCCATGTATCATGCCAATGAATTTTTCCTCAAATCCCATCTTCCTCAGAACCTTTGTCAAAAAGTGCCATGACAGTCTGTCATATACTTTTGTCATGTCCAGTTTGAGTACCACATTTGGGCCTGCTTTAGTTCTCAAACGAATGTCTGTTATAATTTCTTGAGTTAACAAGACATTTTCCACTATTCTTCTGCCTTTTACAAAACTAGCTTGTTCTTCAGAGATTAGCTTTGGTAAAATGCTTACCATTCTGTCATGAATCACTATGGAGAAAATTGTATTGCTGAAATTGCTGAGATCTCATATCTGAGAAGGTCAGTATCTCCTTCCTTTTTGGCAGTAGCACCAAGTTTGTGTGTGTTATAATCTTGAGAAGAGTATGACCATTAAAGATTGCTTTCACCATATCCACTATGTCATTCTCGATTATATCCCAGCATGATCGGTAGAAGCTACCATTGAAACCATCAAGTCCACCAGCACTTTCTGCATTAAGTCCAAACACTACTTGTTTGATTTCTTCCTTTGTTGGTTGCTGCATTAGTAGAGCATTATCTGTGCTTTGCACCAATGTAGGAACATGGTCCAGGATTCTGAATGTTGTAGGGATGTTTGCCTCATGGGACTGGGCTTTGAAATAGTTAACTGCTTCCTCTGCTATTTCTTCATTCTCTTCTAGCCATATACCCTGATTGTCATGTATTCTCTTCAGTTGTAATCTCTTCCTTCTGCCATTCACTTGTGCATGAAAGAACTTTGTGTTTCTGTCTCCATCTGTAAACCATATCATACCAGATTTTTGCTTCCAGAATTCCTCCTCTAAGGTCAAATATCTGATCAAGTCAGCCTATACCCTTTACAGCATTGTTCTATTCTGTGCAGTAGGTTGTAGTTCAAATTGTGCCTCATGTACTTTGACCACTTCTTCCAGGCTTGCTATTTTTTGAAAGATGTCTCCATATGTTGCTTTACTCCATGTTTATAGAGCTCTTTTCACCTTCTTCAATTTGTGGTTAAATACCAGGAAAGGATCCCCTACAAAGTCTGCTTTCCAGTGTTCCTTTACCACATCTTTGAAAGAGTGATGTTTTATCCAGAAATTGAGGAATCTGAAAGCTTTCTTGTAGGAGTGGTATTTTGGTTGCATGCTAGTAATATAAGACAGTGGTCTGACCCTGCAGGTGGGTGACTTCCAAATGTGGCTGCCATTGTTGGAGTGCACAATTAGCTAGGCATTTGTCCAGCCTTTTGAAAATACAATCTTCCTCTGCTCTCTTATTCCACCATGTGTAAATGCTACCCTTAAAGTTGAGTTCAAAGAGATTGTAGGTATTTATGCAATGTCTAAAGTCTTCAACTTCATTTAGAGATATTGGGAGTCTTCCAAACTTCTCTTCTTCATCCCATATCACGTTGAAATCACCTTCTACAAGTCACGACATTGATATATCTCTGGCAAGATTGTACATACTATCCCACAGCTCAATTCCTTCAGTAGCATCACATTTTGCATATACAAAAGTAACAATGAATGAAGAATATGACTCCATGTTAGTTAGTTGCATTGTTAATTGCTGTTCCATGTCATTTATTACCTCTACTTCATGATTATCATCCACAAATACCCATATCTTGTTTGAAACATTGGCTTAGCACTTAGGCATTCCAATCTTCCTTCTGTACCTCTCCAATTTTTTAAATTTCTGCTTAGGTTCCATGAGCCCAATTAATTGATAATGGTGTTGTCTGTGCATATTGATCAGTCTCTCAAAAGATTGCTGAGTGTTGACTGATCTTATTCTCCACATGATTCCATTCATGATTGAGTGTGGGATTTAGATAGGATCCTCCTGGTTTGGACCCCTGACATTGCACTTTGATTGTCCTTGACCTGCTTTTTCTTGCCCCTTTTGGTTGATTTCCCTGCATCCATAAACTTTGGTGATATATCTACTTGTCTTGCTATATTGATGAGGTTTTGAGTGGTAGATTCCTCATCAAGGTCCCTTCCTGTTTCTGTTGTATGCTCTCCTTTTTCAGTAGCTCCTCTGTATTCTGTTAATTGTGCATTGATGTCTGCTTGGATTAGTCCTGTGGTCTTTGTTATGTGGCTCAGCTGTCCTTTGTTGGTAGTGTCTTCATGTGAGGTCGTAGCTACCTCCCCATTGTGTTGTGTAATCCTGCCTTGACTCTTATTTTCCTTTCCTCCAAAGTTCTTAACAGTAGGAACTCTAAATTTAGGCTTTGTGAGAATGTTGGGCAGACTCACTTCCAATGCTGTGATCTCATTGTTGGCTATTGACAACTCCTCATCTTCGTGGTTGATTTGAGGGTCTTCCATTTTTCCTTGTTGCTTTGCCTTGTCATTTACACTTTGTACATTTGGTTCTTCTTCCTCGTCAGTTGAATCCTCATCACTTCCCCTGCCATCTAGTACCGCTTCTTCTTCTTATCCTTCTTCTACTTGTTCACTCCATAGCTTGCCTTCACTGAGTTGGATTCTGTCAGCCTCATTCACCTCAGGTATCAGTATCTCTTGGCATGATTGGTTTGTTGTGATATTGTTGATAAAGGCCATGTTGACCCAATGTCCTGTTGTTTCTTTGCTTTCAAAAGCCATTGCTTTGTCTCCACTTCCATTTACCTCTGCTTGTGTTTTAGTAAGCTGTAGTGGCTTGCTAGTACCTGGAGTTGAAATTAACTGTGCTGTCATTGAGGCATGTGTACTTCCTCTCATTGCTTCTTCAACTACAATCAGTTGATTGTCTTCATTGGCTCTGCTCTGTTCCATTTCTAGTGCTGCAAACTTGTTGTTTGTCTGCAGTTTCTGCATCTCTGTATTAATTCGTTTTCATGTTAATCTACTTTTAGATTGGTCTGCTATTTGTTTGTCTTTGCTTTAAGTTCGATTGACTTTCTTCCATTGTAAACCAATGTTGCCAACTACTTTACCACTTGACAGGATCATGAGGGGTGCTGCTTCTTTTATCTTTTCCTTAAATTTCTGTTTTTCACCAGCATTTTCATTCAGTAGTTCAGGATGAAGCTTCCAGCATTCTAGCATGTCGTGGCCCTGTAACTTGCACTGTTTGCAGTATTTGGGTATGAAGTCATACTGAACTTTAACCCATTCAGTTCTTATGCTCCCTGTAACTTCATTCTCAATATCCATGCGGACTTTCTTTGGTAATTCTGTTACCAAATCAACTAATACCTTGACTCTTGCACAACTTGGACGAGTTTTATTGATTGTTGCCATATCTACATGCAACGGCTTTCCAACTGCTGAGGCTAAAGAAAAGAGACATTCTTTAATAAAGTAAGTAGGCAGTATATTAGGGAATGAAATCCAAGCCATTGCTTTGGACGTTTCTTCTCCTTCTTTGAATTTGACGTCATAAATCAATGTCCTTATCTGATACTCATATCCATCTTTTGCTTTCAGATAGTATGCTGCCTTCAATGTAAAGATTGATGAAGTCTTGCCATAGAGTCAATCGTATTAGCACGTGCCTGTCTCTGAGTAGTCCGATGTTACAATCACCTTTAATTCCACACTGAGCAGGAATTAACCTACGCAGCTCTTGAATGTCAGGCCACCCATAGGAAAATTTACCAATTACTGCATATTGAAGGCCTTCAATTATGTTCATTCGATCAACTTCGGCTTCTGTAAATTTGACATAAGGCTGACCTTGCAAGAAAGGTACTCTTTTGAAAGGTATTGGCTCGATTTGTGCTGTCGAGTTAGGGTTTACTGTTGGGGGCGAGTTTAGGGTTGAAGGTCTGAGGAGACGACTGTAATCTAGGGATTGTTGACTGGTTGTATTTGTGGTGGGAGGTTGGGGATGAGGGGAGGAGGTTCGCCAGCCGGCTGGGCCCGGGCTGGCGTCGCCATGGCTGGCAATGAGCTTCTTCGTGTTCGTCACCTCTCTTTCTCTCTCTATCGCCAAAGCCTCTCTCACTAGCGCCCGTGATTGAAGAAGTTTTACTCCTTATAAATTTACTTAATTCTTTGTCCTATTTTTGGCTATAGACTTGAGTAATTTATGGAGTCCGTTCAGCTTAAAGGCGGGATTGAGAGTCAGCTTGTTTACAAATTCTTGATCGCCATACCGGATCAACTGAGAATCAGCTCATTGTAATAGCTCTTAATTACATCACTCACCCAAACAGTTAATGTTTGCATAAATTCGGACTAGTTTTTATTCCCCAGTTGAGATACTAAACATTAGCGGTGTCAATGGATATTTAAAAATCGATCGAATTGTACCGTACCGAACCGATTTTTAGGTTTTTTATATAAATATATAAACTTACCGATAATTAGGGTAGGTTTCTAATTTTGTAAAACTAAAGCGAAAAAATATCGAAACGTACCGAATAAATTTACACGTGAAAAATATGTTTATATTTTAAGTTTGAAAATAATAAAAAATTAAATTTTTCCTTGGGCTTTGGAATTATGAAAATAGTTATAAGCCAACAAGTAATTAAAACTGAAGATCCTAATTCTCAAACCCAATTTGCTACTCATATTGAAACTAAATTATTTCCAGTATATTCACTAGCAACATACAAGGTATTCTAGCGATTATGAATAATAAACTACAACGTATTGAACATATTTCCTTTTGTAAGATTTAGATTTTTTTTAATATGTAATCTTCCAAAGACTTTATTCTTGAGTCCCATCTTGGCTTAATATCTTTTCACTCGTGTAATTTATATTTTTTGTCTTTGCTTAATTTCTTTTACACTGTTATAGAAGTTGATAGACTTATTTCTAGACATCTTTCATGTTTTCTTAATTCATCACCCTTCGAACAGTAAAAATGTCTAGAGCGTTTTGCTAAATTCTATAAAAGCACGTCTGTTATTACATGCTACTTCTACTAGTGACTTTTATATAACTTTTAAGAAAGTATCAAAATTAATCGAACCGTACCGATACCAAAGAGAAACCGACATGATTGGGACGGTTTCAAAAAGTCTAATTTTGGTTATGTATAATACAATAACCGAAAAATTAATATGGCACAAATTTTATAAGATAACCGACCGAACCGAATCATTGACACCCCTACTAAACATGCTCTCCCTTATTAATAAAAATTAATTAAAATTTAGTAGTTGCATATATCTGAAAAACTGAAAGCTTTTGCAAATTTGACTTGAAAAAAGTTCGAGTGTGTAAAGCTAAAATTCGATATATAGTTGACTATCATAGATACTTTCTCCTGTATTAGTATCTATGAACGTGTTGTACACTGTCAAAATCGGGTTCGATTAATACACGACAAATCGAGCTCAGAACGCGAAGGGTTGAAGATTGACCTCGAGTTTCATCAAAACAGAACGTGAGGTTAGAATGTCTGTCCTCAGAGAACGCTAAGCCCGTGATTCAGAACCGACCCTGACCCCGAACATGCTTGAGGTAAAGTCGTCGCACCAAAATAATGGAAGGCCAAAATATCCATAACAGGCCGCGCATCACGGTGGGAATCTTGGCACGAATCAATGGAGCCGCTTAATTAGCAAATCAGGAGATTCTTTACCTTATACAGAATTGTATCTAAAGTAGGATTCCTCTACTATATAAAGGGGGGATCTAATTATTTGTAGGGTGATTCCTTATCATTGAAAAGAGCAGCATACTGATCTCTTTAGAAATTACTGTCTGATTATTCTTTTTCTGACCCCGATTATAACGTTTCTTGGCCCAAGGACAATCAACGTAAAAGGCCAATACTGCCCAACTTGTATGGTTTGCATTAATTTTTTATCATTAGTTTTAATTTCAATTTGGTTTCTCATTTTCGTATCAAATTAGATCATATATCCTTAAAACCGCGAATAAATTCAATTGTTATCTGATTTTGAGGGTAAACAGTTTGGCGCCCACCGTGGGGCTAAGGATAGTAGTGGTTATTTGATACAAATCTCCATAACACATACAATGCTTCACACTTGCTCTTTGAAGTGTCTTTGATTCCAGGATATACTATAGAAATGTCAAACTCTCATCGGCACCTCTGCACGTTGACAACGAGTCCAGTCACCAAGGTGAAAATAACAACATAGCGCCCGGTAACGAGATCCCGATTGCAAATTCGATTGACGCTAATTCACACGTGGTTGTTGATGCGAATCCGCCTACCGACCCCGCAAATAGCATTCATAGAGGAGTCTGATTGGTAACCCGAAACCCCCAAAACGTTGAAGGGGACAGGATCAGCCTACGAATAATCTTCGAAATATTGCAGGCTCAACACACGGCGATAACTCAGTTAAAAAACTGAAGCCATGTACCGAAGAGGGTTGAGCCCGGTCCTTCCCCGGAAATTACCCGCAGGAAGGAATTAGTCGTAGGAAGGTCGAATGAATATGAATCGGGGGTGAACCCCGAAATTATAAAGATGCTCGAGGAGCTGAAAAAACGGATAAAATCAGGGACACCTACGGTGTTAAAAGGCCTGGATTCCAGGAAGTTCGTGAAAAAACCTTTTCCACTAAGCCCGGCTCCGAAGTCGATTCCCAAGAAATTCCATACGCCCGAAATACCCAGGTATAACAGAACGACCGAACCGAACGAACATGTAACCTCGTATACATGTGCTATCAAAGAGAATGACATGGAGGACGATAAGATCGAGTCTGTTCTATTGAAAAAATTTGGGGAAACCCTGTCATAGGGAGCTATGATATGGTATCACAACTTACCTCTTAATTCTATTGACTCAATTGCTATGCTTGCAGATTCTTTTGTAAAGGCACACACAGGTTCCATCAAGGTCGAAACCAGAAAATTGGACCTTTTCAAAGTCAAACAAAAGGATAACAAAATGCTCAGAGAGTTCGTGTCCCGGTTTCAAATGGAACGAGATCTGTCGCCGGTCGCTGATGATTGGGCTGTTCAAGATTTCACTAAGGGACTCAATATTTGAAGCTTAGTGGCTTCACAGCAACTAAAGAAGAACTTAATAGAATACTTGGTTGTTACATGGGCTGACATACATAACCGGTATAAATCGAAAATCATAGTCGAAGATGATCAGTTCGGGGCCCCTTCGGGGTCCGTCTATCCCGTAATAGCTCTTGACAGAGTTAAAAGAGATATTGATCGCGAAAAAAAATCGAATAGGGATCGATATCGGCCATATCTTGGGGACAGAAGAATTAGTGGATCCCCGCAGAACCCCCTAAGAAATTAAGAAGAAATGACCGAGGCCAGAGCAGCATGGGACTCATGACCAAAATCAGCTTCCAAAAGGCCCATTGGTCATAAAGAAGCACCGAGGCTATCGGAGTACAACTTTAATGTCGATGCTGCCACTATTGTATCGGCCTATCAGTCGCATCAAAGATACCAAATGGCCTCGACCTCTATAATCCGATCCGACCCAAAGGAATCCTAACCAAATGTAGAAATATCATGGCACACACGGTCACAGAACGAAAGATTGTCGGCAACTGAGAGAGGAAGTAGCCCGACTATTCAATAACGGATGTCTTCAAGAATTCTTGAGGGATCGAGCCAAGAAATATTTCAAGAACAGGAATTCCGACAAACAGACAGGGCAAGAAGAACCTCAACACCTCATCAACATGATCATCGTTGGAATCAATACCCCTCAGGGGCCGGTGTTAAAACACACCAAAGTATCCATCACTAGGGAGAAACGAACTCGGGATTACACACCGAAAGGAACTTTATCTTTCAACGACGAGGACGCGGAAGGGATTATACAGCCCCATAATGACGCACTGGTAATATTTGTAATCGTACATAAAATTTGAGTTAAACGTGTGTTAATCGATCCAAGTAGCTCGGTTAACATCATTCGATCAAGGGTCATGGAGCAACTCGGTCTACTAGACCAAATCGTTCCTGCAGTCCGAGTTCTAAACGGATTCAACATGGCATGTGAAACCACTAAGGGTGAGATAACATTACCAGTAAATATCGTCAGGACCATACAGGAGGCTAAATTTTATGTAATCGAAGGAGACATGAGGTACAACGCCTTGTTCGGAAGGCTATGGATCCACAACATGAGGGTGGTGCCCTCGACGCTGCACTAGGCGTTGAAATTTCCAACACCCGACGGGAATAGAACGATCTACGGGGAACAACCGACCGCAAAAGAAATATTCGCGATCGAAGAGGTGATGCCGCCATCTACAGTTTCCACATCGAAAGGCCCAAACCAAGTGATCGAAGATAGGATGAAATAGCAATCACTGATACTGTCTTCGGCAAATTTGAACAAATGAGGGTATGTCAAGGATGATGATTATGGGATTCCCACATAATTTTGATGCCACTAAATCAACGGTTGAGAAACTGGAACAAGTCATATTACGAGAGGACCTGCCCGATCGAAAGGTATACCTAGGCACGGGGTTGAGCTCCGAGCTTAGGATAAAACTCATAAATTTCTTATAGCTAACGAACACTGTTTCGCTTGGTCACACCTCGATATGACAGGTATCCCATCGGAGATAACTACTCATAAGCTGAGCCTGGACCCGGAGTTCCATCCGGTTAACAAAAAAAGAGGTCCCAGTCCGTAATCAAGCATGCTTTCATCAAGGATGAGGCATCTAAACTTCTTAAAATAGAGTCTATCTGGGAGGTCAAATACCCAGATTGGTTAGCAAACGTAATGGTAGTCCCTAAGAAAGGGGATAAATTAAGAATATCTGTATATTATAAAAATTTGAATAAAGCGTGTCCCAAAGACTCTTTTCTCTTGCCCAACATCGACCGCATGATCGATGTTGTGGCCGGCCACAAGATCCTTAGTTTTCTCGACGCTTATTCCGGGTACAACTAAATACGGATGGACCCAGGTGATCAGGAAAAAACTTCCTTCGTCACTAAATATGCACATACTTTTATAATGTCATACCGTTTGGATTATAAAATGTTGGTGCCACATACCAACGCCTAGTGAACCGAATGTTTGAGAAACAAATAGGGAAGTCAATGGAGGTTTACATTAATGACATGTTAGTTAAGTCCCTGCGAGCAGAGGACCACTTAAGACATTTGCAGGAAATATTTAGTATACTGACGCAGTACAACATGAAGTTGAACCCTGAAAAATGCACGTTCGGAGTTGGGTCGGGTAAGTTCCTCGGATTCATGGTATCAAATCGAGAAATCGATATCAATCTTGATAAGATCAAAGCCATCGAAGATATCACGGTCGTGGAAAATATGAAAGTCGTGCAAAGACTAACCGGGTGACTAGCCTCTCTTGGGCGATTTATTTCGAGGTCGTCCGACAAAAGCTATCGATTCTTCGCACTGTTGATGAAGAAGAATAATTTTTCGTGGACCCCGGAATGCCAGCAAGTTTTGGAGGAAGTCAAAAGGTATTTATCAAGCCCGCCATTGCTTCACACACTGAAGGCGGATGAACAACTGTACATATACTTGGCGGTTTTGAAGATAACGGTAAGTGGAATCCTAGTTCGGGAAGAACAAGGTACGCAATTTCCAATTGACTATATTAGTAGAACCTTAGGCGAAGCCGAAACTAGGTACCCCTACCAAGAAAAACTGGCGCTCGATCTGTTAAGTGCCTCTAGGAAGCTGAAAGCGTACTTCTAATGTCATCACATATGTGTCGTAACGACTTACCCATTAAGGAATATTATGCATAAGCCCGAGCTCTCAGGCCGGTTGGCCAAATGGGCCATAGAAATAAGTGGGTACGACATAGATTATCGACCTCGGACCGCCATTAAGTCTCATGATTTTGGCAGACTTCGTGGCCGATTTCACACCGACCCTAATACTCGAGGTTGAAAGAGAGTTGTTGATTGACTCACGAACTTCCTCAAGAATCTGAACCCTCTTCACGGATGGTGCCTCGAACACAAAAAGGTCTGTACTTGGCATCGTATTGAAGCCACCAGCAGGTAATATAATTAGACAATCTATTAAGACAGTGAAATTGACTAATAACGAGGCCGAATATGAAGCCATGATTGTAGGCCTTGAACTAGCCAAGAGCTTTGGGGCAGAAGTGATCGAAGCCAAGTGTAACTCCCTTCTTGTGGTAAAATAAGTCAATGGAAAATTCGAGGTCAGAGAGGAACGAACGCAAAGGTACTTGGATAAATTGCAAGTGACATTACATCGGTTCAAAGAATGGACTTTACAAGATGCACCTCGGGATCAAAACAGCGAGGCCGACGCCCTCGCTAACTTGGGATCGTCGATCGAACACGACGAATTCAACTCGGGAAAAGTCGTATAACTTATGAGGTCAGTAGTGGAAGAAGGCCACGCCGAGATCAACTCGACGAGCCTAACTTGGGATTGGAAGTACGTAGAATATCTCAGATCCGGTAACTGCCCTCGGATCCAAAAGAGTCAAGGGCCCTGCATACAAAGGCGGCCCGATTTAGCCTGTCCAAAGACGGAATCTTGTTCAGAAGAACATTTGATGGCCCACTTGCGATATATCTGGGACAGGGCGATACTGAGTACGCTTTAAGAGAAATCCACGAGGGTACCTGTGGAAATCATTCAGGCGTCGATTCATTGATTCGAAAATAATCAGAGCAAGTTATTATTGGGTCGATATGGAAAAAGACGCAAAGGAATTCGTTCAAAAATGTGATGAATACCAAAGACACGCCCCGATGATCCATCAACCCGGGGAGATGCTCCACTCAGTTTATCACCATGGTCGTTCATGAAGTGGGGAATGGACATCGTTGGTCCTCTTTCGTGGGGACCACGTAAAGCTCAATTTATACTATTTGTGATTGATTATTTTTATAAATGGGTGGAAGTTCAGGCACATGAGAAGGTTAGAGAAAAAGTGGTCATCGATTTCATTTGGGATCACATCATATGCCGATTTGGAATGCCAGCCGAGATCGTATGTGATAACGGGAAGCAATTAATCGGTAGCAAAGTAACCAAATTCCTCGAAGATCGCAAGATCAAAAGGATCCTATAAACACCCTACCACCCTAGTGGGAATGGACAAGCTGAATCTACCAACAAAACCATACTCCAAAACCTCAAAAAGAGGTCAACCGATGCCAAAGAGAGATGGAAGGAAATGTTATCCGAAGTCCTATGGGCACACCCTACGACCGCAAAATCCAGCACCGGGGCCACCCCGTTCTCTCTGGTTTATGGTGCTGAAGCTTTTATACCGATCAAGGTCGGGGAACCAAGTACTAGATTCCGATATGCAACAGACGAATCGAACCACGAAGCCACGAATATGAACCTAGAACTGTTAGATGAAAGGCGCGAAGCTGCCCTTGTTCGGTTAGCTGCCCAAAAGCAACGGATCGAGAGGTATTACAACAGAAGGGCCAACTTTGATACTTCAACGTCGCGGACTTAGTACTAAGAAAGGTCACGCCGAACACACGGAGTCCGAACGAGGGAAAGCTAGGAAAAAACTGGGAAGGACCTCATCATATCGTCAAAATCACTGGAAAGGGATCCTACAAGATCGGAACAATGGACGGTAAACAACTACTGAACAATTGGAACATAACTCACTTAAAGCGGTATTACTGCTAAGGTACGGCAATGCTTGAAGGTAGCAAACAAGGGGCCATACAAGATGTTAGGTCTGAAGCACGTGTTGTACTCTTTTTCCTTTAGACCGATTTTGTCCCAAATGGGTTTTACGGCAAAGTTTTAACGAGACAACAAGTAAATCGTGCTAACTTAGATTTGAATACCATTAACGAATCGGTGACAACAACATTCGAGGCCTTTCTTTGGTCAACCCCAAATACTGGGGGGCCACTTTAGCATGGAAAGAGACTTCATTATCGAAGGGTTGAAGATCAATAGGATTCAATGTAAGGGTCAAACGGTCAAATGAACCGTGTTCGCATAGACTGCTCGAACCCCGATACAAATTGTACACATACATCACTATTATACATAAGAATAAAGAGAAGTCTTTTCCTTGCAAACGTCGTGTCTTTTAAAACTTTTCCTTTAAATGAATTCCCTGCTCATAATCCCCCTAAAGGTAACGAGCCCAAGGGACGCCTTAACCTGAGTTTGAATAATCACTCTCTCACTCAGGGACTACCGTTCGAAAAAAAAACTCCGACGGTCCAAGTTATTAGATCTCGGGGGCACGAAGCATATTTGGCAACGCCCGAACTATAAAGGCTAAGGCCATCCTAAGTTAATGAAATCCTGAGGGCACGAAGCTTATTTGGCAGCGCCCGAATTAAAAGACTAAGGTCATTCCAAGTTAACGAAACCCGAAGGCGCAAAAGCACAAAGTTTATTTGGCATTGCCCGAACTATAAAGGCTATGGCTGTATAAAAATGGCTTGGAGACGTTATGAAGGCCACAACAAAAATAACAAGGCATTGAAATTCTTAACTGGTTCTAAAGTCTACACTCCACAGATTATAAAACTAAGCTACTTTAGGGAAGAAAGTTTTCGGTAACACCGATTCCCCACGATGCCTCAAAACGAAATAATGTTAGAGGCAAGACTCGTTCAAGCCCTCGAACACAACCTAACTATTTCATATTAAGGCATTTTGATCATTACGAATACAAATAAAAAAGCAAAGGAAAAATTTGAATTTTGTAAAAGGCAAGCCTTATATATATATCAAAAATCCTTTTTACAAGGGCCGAATAGCCCGATACAAATTTTTACAAAGGCCGATACACGGTATTGAGCACAGAAAGGGATAAAATCGAACACAAGCGACTTGATCTCGATTGGTTCCCTCCTCGTCATCGGGTTTTCTGGGGTTTTCTCATTCTTCGGACCCGACTGAACCGTCGGAATCATCCTCTTCGGGATAGGCCAATTTTCTGGCCTCAGCTTCAGACATCTTGGCATCCTCAATCTCCGTAAATAAGTCAAAATCCCAAGCATGGACTTCCTCGAGGGCCTGCCTGCGGGAGTGCACTTCATATGCTCGACCATATATTTTGATTGGTCTTAAGCCGCCTCGGCATCAGCCTTGTACTGAGCCACTATTTCATCAGCTTCGGCTCTAATCACGGCGGCTTCCGACTTGGCCATTTTAAGCTCCCTCACTAGATTATCTAGATCTGAGACAACCAAACCAACCCGGGATTGAAGTTCCTCGGCCCTTTTGGTCTGGGTATCGGCTTTTTCCTTTGTGGCTCTTAGCTGGGTCTCTGCTGAAGTTAGTTGTGTCCGAGCTCCCTCTTTTTTCGAGGCCAGATGATCTATCTTGCCCCTCCACTCAACAGCCTCAGCTTTAACCACATCCATCTCAGTTCAAAGCTAATCGATCCGATCGAGTTTTGGCTGGACCTCCGTATTTTGGCCATGAGTCATTGAATCAAATTCGTCATCACTCGCTTTGAAAACTTTTACCTGCTCGACTAAATCGGCATGATCCTTTCGAGCAACCTCCAGCTCTGACCGAAGGCTCTTAGCCTCCCCTTCGAGCTGTTCATTGAGAAGTTTAAGGGCGTCTTTCTTTTTTATAAGATCCCAGTTCTCGGCCTCGTGATGTTTGAGCTCTTCCCAGTTTCGGAGGAAAGCCTCGTGGTGAAGTATCGAGGCCTGCAAGCACAAAGGAAAATGTTACGATTGCTTACGATAAAATCTAAGCACATAATAAAGGATATCCCCAGTTACCCGATTCAGCGCCAGTTGAGCTTCATTGAACAGGAAGGGTGCTTCTACCTCGTTCATTTTGGCTTTATCTTCTTCATTCACCAAATACCAAAGGTAACTAGCGACCCCTACGAGGGCGGAAAGAACCCGGGCATCTTCAAGAAGGGAAAAAACAACGGTGCGTTTTCGATCTGGATATGTGCTCGGGGCAGGAAATCGATCGACCAATTTCAGACTAAAAGAAGACCCGCTTGTTTCTGAGGGTGAGCCCTTCCTCGGTATCTCTAAATCATCGAACCCAATAGTGTCCTCCGTGGCCATCGAATCCACACCATCAAAAAAACCACGGAAAGGGTCTTTCAATCTATCAGCTTCCTCGAGGGGGCGTTCTTTTGCTACTTGGGCCTCACTAAACATCGACTCTGTGAACGAAGGCATATGGACGACCTCAATCGGACCAAGTGCTCCCTGCGGCATTTTTTTTGTATCAAGGGAAGCCTCGGCTCCTGCCCTCACCTCGGCTTCTTCAACTTGATGAACATCGGTTTCACCTACCCCTGGTTCGGAGGCTCCTTGCCCTTCGAGCTGGGACGGCACACTGGCCACTAGGTCAAAGTCTTCATCATCACCCTCGGACTCGTCCCTCAATCGAAGAAAGTCCAGGGAGAATGATCGACCACTGGCACTTCCCTTGGGCTTATGCGCCAGTCTTTTCTTTGGTCTCTTCTTCTCGAAGCCCGGAGAACTGGAGCCCTTTTCCTTTTATTCTCTTTATCTTGTGTCAAAGCAGGGGGCTCGATGTAAGTATCATCGTCCACAGGCGGAGGCCTCATTTCAACATCTTTTGATAAACCTGCAAAAGAGAAGCAAATCATGTTAGAAATCAATGGCGTAAAAATTTAGGCCAAGTGTAATTTAAAGAGAAAATCTCACCATGAGACCGCGCCTCCCACCGGCCCTTCGAAAGCTCGCGCCATGCGCGCTCGGATTTTTGCTATATGATCCCCTCGACCCATTCCTTGAGTCAAGGAACTGCATCTGTCATTTGTACGACGGCTACATCATAGAAAATTGATAAGAAGAAGAATAAAAGGGAAATGATAAACAAATTCCCAAATTCAAAGGTATACCTACGCTTCATATTCTATTTTTCAGGGAATGGTATGTCCTCGGCCGGGATGAGGTCCGATGTTTTCACTCGAACAAATCGGCCCAACCAACCTCGGTCCCGATCCTCATTGATGATTGAGAACGGGGCCTTACTGGCCCGTCGGGCAAGCTTTATTAGCCCCCCTCGATAGATTCGGGTACTGTATAGACGCATGAGGTGATCGATGGTGAAAAGACACCCTTCGATCTTATTTATAAATAAGCGGAGGAGGATAACTATCCTCCAGAAGGAGGGATGAATTTGGCCTAGTGTCACCTGGTACCTTTTACAAAAGGCGATGATGACCGGATCCAAAGGGTCCAATGTAAAGGGATAAGTGTAAACACTTAAAAAAAACCCTCCACGTGGCTAGTGATTGCCTCCTCGGGCGCGGGAACTACCACGCACTTGCCGACCCAATTGTAGTCCTCTTTGACCTAATCGAGAACACTGTCGGTGATCAAACAGACGTACCTCGAGACCGGTTCACACCAGTCCGGTATTGAGGAAGTTTTCTCAACCTTAAAATCGGCTCCGTTTGGGACACCCCGAGGGGACGAACATTTTTAGGAGAGGTTCCGATATCGGTTCCTTGGTGACAACATGCGAAACGTTCTCAGTCGATTTCGAGGAAGTGGGAGCTTCTTTTTGGGGAACGGATTTTGAGGTCTTTACCATTACTTTTGAATAGAAGAGGAAGAAAAAAGATGTTGATAAGAAGGAGATATAATTCGTAGATAGCTTATGAAGGCTTTCAGAAAACCAGAAGGCAAGAGATTTTGAAGATAAGAGTGATGAAGTTTCTTTATAAAAACACAAGTATTTGAATGTAAAGTTTCCAAAGAATGGATAAGGAGGGTATTTATAGTTTCTTAAAACGGCGGTTCACATCCCGAAGCGGCAGACCGTTAACTGACACACATTTAATGCCTTAAAACGCTACATCGATGGGACGTTTCTGCTATTCATATCACTTACGTCATGAGTATGTCGTCACTTGTCGAAGCAAGAATCAGGAGCTCGTATGGTGAGAATCTGAGGCTCATATCATTTTTCGTCATTACTCTCTAAAAAACGAGGAGACTATCTGTACACGATCAAAATCGAGCTCGATTAATACACGGCAGATCGGGCTCGAAACGCGAAGGTTTGAAGATTGACGCGGAGTTTCATCAGAGCAGAACGCGGGGTTAGAATGTCTGTCCTTGAGAATGCTGAGCCCGTGATTCAGAACTGAGCCTGACCCCGAACATGCTCGAGGTAAGGTCATAGAACCAAAATAACGGAAGGCCAAAATATCTGTAACAGGTAGCGCATCATGGCGACAGTCTCGGCACGAATCAATGAAACCGCTTAATTAGCAAATCAGGAGATTCTTTACCTTATACAGAATTGTATCTAAAGTAAGATTCCTCTACTATGTAAAACGGCGTCTAATTATTTGTAGGGAGATTCCTTATCATTGAAAAGAGCAATATACTGATCCTTTTAGGGATTACTATCTGATTATTCTTTTTTTGACCCCGATTGCAATGTTTCTTGGCCTAAGAGCAATCAACCTGCAAGGCCAACACTGTCCAGCTTGTATGGTTTGCATTCAATTTTTATCATTAGTTTTAGTTTTCTATGTGATTTCTCATTTTCGTATCAAATTAGATCATATATCCTTAAAACCGCGAATAAATTCAATTGTTATTCGATTTTGAGGGTAAACACGTGCATTGCACATTAATAATGGCACCTGATAATTTAAACATTTATTTATATGAAGGAATAATAAAATTTAATTAATGAGAGAAATTTTATGTTTAATAATACAACAATCATCTAAATACCGAAAAATATTATTACATTAGCATAATACATGAATTTAAAATAAAAGAACATCATCAAACTTACACAAATGATCAATTTTGTCATGTTCGTTAGATAATTGTGTATTATAGTTTAAAAGTATTTAATGTGATGGCATCTTAATGAACATTTCTTTGTGAATTTTTTTTATATGTTTCCTCCTAATGCTTTGGTTGTTGTGCCAGAACTATTGTTGTTGGTCTTGATATCCCTCTGAAAGGGGAACATACACTTGTTCGTGCAAGAAAACATATTGCGATAAATATAGTCCAATATTTAGGATATTTGTCCTTGTGCTTTATTTATTATATTTGCAAAACTTAAACATATTAAATATTTTCACACAAATTTAAAAGGATATTCCTTAGTTTCGGAAGACGAAAGTTGAATCCAGGGATAAGAATATACTTAGAAGCACATTGACTAGTATCATAATTTTTTCATGTATGACGTTATTGTCAAAACTTCTATATACTATATGTATGCTATTACATAAGCTATTCGACATATATAAGTTTTTCAGTAGCATGATGTGCATATTTTTCTTCAAAACTAACAACAAACATGTATGGTAGAAGGCCATTTGGTATTAAAGTATTTAAGTATTCTTCTTGGCAGTAATTATTGGTATCATTTTCTGCTGAGCCAAAAGCTAAAAAATATTTTAGTTTTACTATAAAATTTTGTAATCAACCTTTTATTTAGTTGATCAATATATTCATTTCTGCTAGCTAAGATATCTTTTTAATTCTATCGTGCGATTTGCAGAAATTGCGTTTTAATCTAATGATTGAAATATTTCTCTTATTAAATGCACTACCATTACCATGGGGATTGATAACCAAGTGTTCGAAAGAATCAAATTATCTTTTATAAATAAATAAAAAGATCATCTTTTATTGGACGCTCTTCTTCGTTTCCGACACGAAGCAAGAAGACATTGAATACTGGATCCGTTCTTACTTTATATTTTTTTTCAGTTGAATCTTTTTCATTTGAGGCCAGAAGTATAACTTTGGCAAAATAACTTTTACAGTCTCTACTTTTTTCGATTTTGGAACTACTGGTAGTACTTGACAGAAATCACCTCTTAAACCATTAATTTTTCACCAAACGGTTCATTAATATCCAATATATCTCTAGAACTCCGGGCAATAATTTCGATCGTTGGCACTTAGCCATAAGTGTTTCACCCCATATTATCAATTTTGCTTTCCTTATAAATTTGGCATAATTGCTCTGCTTTGATATATTTGTGACGGTTATTTAAGTTGTTTAAAGATGTATATCAAATCTAAAGTGGGTGGCCTCACAATGAAATTGTTGTTGGTATACCACTTGCTATTATTGCTAATAGTGGCATGCCTCTTAATATGATATTTGCAAGTATTGTATGACATAGAAATATTATTTCGATTCTGCCGGAGGCATCTAAAGAATAATCTCATTATACCAGAGTCTAATCTTAATAATATAGTCTTGAAAGCTTGTTCTTGATTAGGATTTAGCTTTGATTGTGCTTCCTCAGACACTTGTATAGCATTTTGATATGACATTTTACTTTTAGATCGTTATGTTTGTAGAATCATTAGTGGCATTGACTCTTACTAATTATTTTTTTCTCTTTCACACACATTTGTATTCTTAAATATTTCTTAGTCGTTGTCTAATAATTGGGTATTTTTCAATATTACACGAAAAATTTATTAAAAAAATTATTTGAGTAGAAAAATAGTTTAAATATAAAATAATAATATATTAACATGGGGGTATCTTTTTCTCAATGTCAACTCTTTATGCAATCCATTTAATATTACTTTTATTTTTTTTAGTATTGGACATTATGGAGTGGTAATGTATTGCCAAAATGGAGGATTCTTATGAAATTAATTTTATTAAACCTTCCTATATATGTTTAATAAGAATTTAATAGACAAAATTTTATTAATTTTAAAATTATAAATATTAAAAATTAGCATAGAAGGTAGTGTAATCCAAAAAATAGATTATTAAAGTTGTCCTTTCCCTATGAGTTCTTCTGCTTAATATTTTAGGACTATTTTGGTGTATTAATATTATATTTATACTTTTATAATAATATAGACTCTCCTTTTTCTAACTGAATTTGGACAATATAATGCATTCTCAAATTAAATTAGTAATAGGACATTATAATACGTTTTCAAATTAAATGAGTAATAGGAATTTTTAAGAAGTATATCGTAAAAGTAATAGGATTACATGACTAAAGATATTTTACTTGTTCAATTTTATATGAATTAGATATCCCGAAAGTAATTCTACTAATAGGATTCCTAAAGGTTAGGATTCCTAACATGTAGTATTATGTCCTAAAACTAATAGGATTATAAGATTAATATCTAGAATTCGGTTATGTTCTTTTATTATGAGTTATTATGCTTAATATTATAAGGTTATTTTTGTAAACCGACATAATATTCATGCTTTTATAATAATATAGATAATTTTTAGAGCAAAAATGATTTAGGTGGCTGGTTCGAGTAAACTGATTTTCTAAAGTACAGTGAACCTCCTAAAAAGATTTTTAGGGAAACAAATAACTTGATTTTTGCACTCCTTTGAAAAATCTCTTTCAACAACTTACACCTTGTTTGGATGGCTGTAATTTGTTGTATTGTATCGTATTATTATTTTAAATATAATATTTACTTTGATTGTTATTTAAATTTTATAGTATCATATCTTTAAATCCGTCGTTACGTAACGACAAAAAGTGTCACTTTATGGAACGACCAATTTGGTATGGTCATGTCGTTTTCTTTTTTTTTTTCTCTCATCTTACCCTTTCTTATTATTAAAAAAAAAAAAGTCCTATATTATCCTTTACCCTACCTTTTTATATAATAATATTACCTCTTACCCTACTTTCTTTTTATAATATTGCAAGTTTATTCTTCATATTGTTGGTACGTTATAACATCATGAAACAATGGGAAACAATATAATCTATCCAAACATTATATACATCAAGACGATACAGTACAATACAATTCAATACGATACATAACAACCATTCAAACAAGATGTTAGCAGCTGATTATCACGCGCATTCTTTATTTCCTTAATTATTATTAGTTGACTGAAATTAGGAATTCTTATTTCCGCTACTAAAGTTTCTTTGTTGAATTTCTTGCTATACTGAAAAAGGAGAAATTGTTCTCATGCCTTGAAAGGCTTTTGGGTAGTATTTGGTTGAAGTTGAAAAAGAGCACATAAATTGTTCTATCATACTAGTACTACTTGTAAGTGAAAGGAAAACCTCCAATAAAGTGGGTAAACCTTGTAAGGATGTTAAAGAAGAGAAGATAAAGAGCTGAGTTAACAGTTGAACAAGGATAAAAACGTGGTGTGATTTATTATTTAGAAAAAATCAAGATTAAGGGAGAGAATTCAAAATCTAACCAGTGTTTGCCAATTGCAATCTCTCTTTCTCTTGCTTATTTATTTCCTGCAACTCGTCAGTATTATACCTAGAAGTTCTAGGTTAGCCAGTTGACCTTCCTAATACCTCTCAAACAACGATGTTTAAGTCTGAATATATATTGTTTCTGTATATTTTAGTCCATCCACAGTTACCTGACTCCTTTCCTCTAATAGCAAAATTCCTCATCTTCAACAGTTTAATAGTTCAGGCTATATATCTGAGAAAACCCTTCTTTTTTCTCCTAGCCTTTGTTTGGCGTCCAAAATAGCTCCTCGAGTGCAGACCATGGATTCTGTACTCTATAACATGGAGCACTATTACTCCTTCAACTATTTAAAATTGGTGCATATTTTGTCCTTCGGTACCATTTAAATCTAACAGACATTATATAACAGGCTTTGATTTGAAGCTGTAGAGTTGGTGACACTGTATCTGCACGCAAAAAGCAAGGTCAAGGCTTCAACTGATAAATCAGTTTCCAAAGATGACAATGCTGCTGAAGCTGTCCAAAAACAAATGGCACCAACAATAACAAACAATGTTAACACAACTACAGTTATCTCCAGAACTAGAGGTTCAGAGCAGACTTCTGTTGAAACAAAGGTAAAATTGAGCGAAATCTGATCACAGTTTTTCAGAGACAATGAAAGTGCAGTACAACAACAACAACAAACCCAGTGAAATCCCACTCGTGGGGTAAATTGAAAGTGCAGACAAGAAAAAGAAAAAAGGAGCTGAAATTGAAAAGCAGAATTGGAGAGTATTTCTTAACAGAAAACAGATATAATCAAACAGATGCAATGCTGGGCAAAGAGGAAAACAGTGGTAGTGAAAGAAATGAAAAGGACACCATCGTTAACAGTGAAGATAACTAAGAAAATGGACAAAAACAGGAGAATGATGAGAGGTGCTACAGGTGTAGAAAAAGAGAACTGAAATAGTGGTAAAAAAAGAAATGAAGAAGATGCTAGTGGTACTTGCGAGAACATGGGCTAGAGGAAATTAGAGAAGTGCTATGGGTGTATACAAAGATATCATAGGAGAGTGGAAGAAGATGAATATGAAGGAAATGGAGAAAGAAATGGAGAAGGGAAAAAAAAAAGAGAAATTGGAAGGAAGTACAAAGCAGACAACCAAGAAACTTCAGAAAAGAAATAAGAGGAAGATAAAGGCAAATGAAGCCTCTGAAGTGAAAAGTAAAAATGAGCAGGCTATGAAGAAAGTAGCCTCGAAAGGCAAGGCTAAGCAGGACTCGAGAAGCTTTGGCGTCCAGAGATCAGAATGTGCTGAATTCTTTGGAAACACTGTCTGAAGGTTCTATTAGGAAGGATCAGAAAGAAAATGTCTCCTAAGGTGCTGATACCTCCAAGGAAGTTAGGCTCCAGAGATAAAGCTGAGGTGACCCTTGCAGTGATAGATCAAGTAATTTTTAACGGACGTTTCACAAGGATCAAAATGTACTAGTTTTGAATACTTGAAGGACTATTTATAATCCATGTGAAGTACAGGAATGACTTCGGGTAATGGTCAGAACTTAAGGGACTATTTCTGGGTTTTTTCTCCCTATATCATCTTTTAAACTCTTTTTAGTCATACATTTCAACTAATTACTTTTATTCAACTCAAAAGTAGCTTCTTGAAAACTTTATTGGCTTAATCTTTACTAGTCAAGCTAGGCCATCCAAATTGAGAGGGGAATAGCTTCTTCTTAGTACTACCTTTTGCAGTAAAAGTTGGGACTGAATTACAAGGATTAAGAATTTCAAGACAACAATCTCACACATCTACTGGCAGTATGCTGAAGTAAAGGCCCAAGTAAATGTAAGTGGTTCATTCGCCCAAAAATATCAGGTCAAACAATAAATCGAATGACAAAATCAGGAAGATGCATTACATAATAAAAAAATCTAAAGATTCAACGGAAATCTAAGCTTTTCATTTTAAAATACATATAATTACTTACTATGCAAGTACACGGTCTAATAGTGAGAAGACCATACAACAAGGATACAAAGAGAGTTAGAAGCATAATGTTAAATGATAGTAGCTTCTACATCATCAAACTAAATACAAGTGAAAATAAGTGTTGTAACAAACAATGAAGAGAAGCGGCCAACTTGGTTATACATGTAAACTAAATTCATAACTAACGAATTATTTTAGATGAGTACAACGGAAGGGAGTTTGCTCACAGTGAACAACAAACATCTATCAAGAACAGAATTACAGTTAAATGGTAAAAGGAAAGGATGTTCAAGTAAGCCTCATCATAAAAGTTTCTCTGTTAGCCTGATCATGAACGAATTGACAGCAACTGCATCCAAAACTATCCATGATGATTCAAACAGTTCGTGGAAGAACTCAGCCCCTGTCTCTTCAGCCGAACTACTGAACGCAAGCCCAAACGCATTTCCTTGGACTGCACCAAGTCGTGGCTTCCCACATATTGCTACAATCAACACTTTGCTTCGTTCCTGAGTGTAGCAAACACAGATCAATGGTTTCATCCTTGCTCCTTTCTCACGTAAAGCATCCATCAAAAAGTAACCAAATTTAGTTAAAGCCTGAGGGTGACACAGGAGCTTTGCATCTGCCGAGTCTTCAAGCTTCACCCACCTAAATTTACTCCCACTTCTTATAGAACCTTTCTTGGTTATTGCTGCACTCCCTTGTCTAAGAATTGCCCTTTGAACCTTGATAGCTTGTCGCATTCCAGTTTCCAACTTCTCAAGTTTGGTCAAGGACAACGCATCATACGCCTCCCCAAACTGTCTGGATGCACATGAGCCATCTGACTCTACAGATGACTCTAGAAGTGCAGTAACCCCATACACCACATCTGCTGCTGAAACTTTTGAACTATACCCATGAAGCAACAAGAAACCTCTGTAGTAGAAATCAGTGAGCCCAAACTCCGGTAGATATTGTTCAAACATGTCCTTCATTCTCCTCTTGATTTCGATGCTCATGTACTGAAACTTTTGTTTGCATTCCTCACGTGCAAAACCCATTCGAGCTAAAAGAAGCTGCATCTTCTTAATCCCATTGTCACTCCATGTCTTCAATTTAGTTGCAATGTAGGACGAACAAAGCATTGAATCAAACAAGTTCCACTCTTGTAACAACATCAACCTTGGTTCATACTCATATGCAATCCTCGAAGAATTTGGTGCTGTGACCTTCGTTCCATCCTTGAGAGTTACTGAGGTAATAGAGTCTAAATTGCCTGAGCTATTGATATGCTGTTCTAGCTCCATTACCCCATCTTGATATCGCTCATCAGTTAATCTCTCATGGACAAACTGATCAGTTAAAGCTACACAGGCCAACCAAAGCAATGCATTCGTGTTCTTTCTCAAAAAATGGGACAGTTCATACATCAAGCAACCAGATGGCTTCCCATGAAAGGTACCCATATAATAGTAATCCCTCTTTAATTTCCCGAAAAGCTTAACATGGTCACTCTCATTTTCCTGAGAAACCCTCCTCTTCTTCCTCGTCCCACCTCCATCTTCCTCCTCACTCTCACTATCATTTTCATCTTCGCTATCCGACTCCTCTTCAAACTCATCATCACTATTCAAATCACTAGCATTTGCCAAAGCAGAAACATCAAAATCATATGCTAAATCAGCCTGCTGCTCATCATCCTTAGTATATAGGACAATAACCCGGTCATTCTGGTCACTCAAATTATGCAAGTGTATAGGTCTATGACTATCCACTATGAAAACACGTGCTAAGGGACCAATTTCTAGAACCTTCTTAAGATCCCTTTGACAACCCCAATTAATCAGCAAAATTGTAATAGGCTCGTCAGCAGCTGACCCTAGATTATCCCCAGTGTACTTATGAATCTCTCTAAAACTTGAAACGGGATAACAAGCATATCTCACAGAATCAGATTCAAGGACATGTCCTATTATCTTGAGAGCACAGAGCGAATCAACATCAGATGTTGAGGGGAAAACTAGCAGCGGCGACGTAGAAGCTGAAGCTAGAGCTGAATCCCGCAATTTGGTATAAAACGATTCAATACTTTGTTCTCTCACCATAACTCAATCAGCTACTAACTAAGAAAAATTTCAATAATATAAAAAATTTTAACCCACGCCGCAGCTTACAGCGCATGAAACAAAATTTATCAGATCTGGAATATTTTGAATTATTTTCTGTGGGCTGTATTAGAGCAGATGGGATTTAAGACAGGTGGTTTTGCACCTTTGGTGAAAGGAAATGGAAAAAAAAAAATAGAAAAGATAACGGATCTATTATTGAATTGAAGAGAGAAATAGGGTTTGGAAGAAATACCTGAAACTGATATTCACTTCTGCTATGGTATTGCCATTAATGGTCAGCGGAATAGGAGCAGAGAGAGAGGGGAGGAGGAGGGAGGGAGAAATTGAAATCCTGAAATTGGCATATACTGTACTGTTATTGCTTTTTTCGAATAAATTTCAAAATTTGAACGACCGCCAAATTTTGGCGGCGATTTTGAGTTTTTTCGCTGAAAATTTGGGTTACCAGTCACCAAATGCTAAACTCATGTGACTGTCATTAGTTGTTTCTATGTTTTTCTTTTGAGCTAATTGCACATACCTCCCTTAAAGTTTTCTTATAGTGCATACTAGTTCAGTAGATTATACAAATCTCATTTCTTTTGTTAGTCTGTAACAAATTACTAGTATTACTTTTAGGTATTTGAATTCAAATGAGATATTGACCTACTTATTCGAAAGGGCATTTTCAGTGAAATACTACTGATTTTTACTCACAAACTAAATTTCATAAACTTTTTTTCCAATTTAAACTTTACTCCTTGTCGATTTGTTGTTTAACTATCGATTTCAAGGTACAAGTGTTCTTCTTTATAATAAAACTATTATGAACTATCAAACTAATTAACTTTTCTAAACAACCACTCCTCTCTTACACTACTTAAAAACAGAAAGCTGATGTAATTTGTTAGGGAAGTCTTCAACGAGTTTGCCTAATGGTTAAGTTGTCAATTTTGAGAATAAAAGTTTAAACCTCAGAAGATACAAAATTAGGTGAATTATTTTTATTGATGGAGTCATCCAGTATTTGATTTCGGCACTATCATCATAAAATGAACTAAGTTAAAAAGGTTTTAAAAGTGAAATGGTATGTTAGAGATACATATACGAGTGGTTACACAAAAATAAAACGAAAAAGAAGAAACGATGATCTTAATATACATAAAGCAAACTTCTTCCCCACATAGATTAAAAAAATGTCTTATGTTAACTCGAAATTTGAAATTTCAAGAAGGAACCTTTGTAGGATAAATATTTATCTGCATTTGATGTTCATATCAAATCAAATAATTTAATAGCATTAGCAGACAATACATATCACTTGACAATTGTCTTGAATCCATTAATTAGGTGTGAAATAGTGCACTGTTCAATTTTCAATGTTACGAAAACAAGTAATTCTTGACGCATATATAGGATTTAAACTTTTTGGACTTAACCTTTAAGGTTTTTAGTATTGAACATATTATATTTTTAAAGTTATGAATTTATATCGACTATATAATCAGGAATATACCAACACAAGATCTTCTAAATCTTGAGATGGAAATTCCCTCTTCTAGAAGGATCATCTACAAAGCTATTCGTTTTATCTGTATTCAGATATGTGTTGTAATTTTAGTGAATATTTATGCTAAATGTATACTCTACATTAAAATTATTAGGTTCAGATGAACCCGATAGTATAACACTACATACGCCTCTGAGTATTACTATTCGAAAATTTAAACATACTTATTCTTAATTAAAGCATTGTGATTTATAAGTAATACTTTTGTAGTTCTGTATGCACTTTATAAATATATAAATTTTATGAAGGAACATATTAACACTACATTGTGATTACTGTATTTGAAATGCAGTAATTTCAAAAAAGTTTAAATTATGTGTACCGTTAATGTATATAACTAAAATACAGCTGTGAAACCACATAATTAACGGGAGAGCAACATAAAAAATTACATAGTAAACAGACGGTAAAGAATAGGTTCCATACCACTGTGCGAAAAGCATTGTCTTGTAATATTAGACTTCATGTATACAAAATAGAGAAGACCAACCGAGGGGCAGGAGGGAGAGAGAATAAGAGAAACTTGGTTCTTATTGTATATGAAATGCAGTAATCTCAAAAAAGTTTAAATTATGTGCACCGCCAATGTATATAACTAAAATGTATCTCTAAAACCACATAATTAGTGCACAATCAATGTATATAAGTAAAATGCATCTCTCAAACCACATAATTAATGGGAGAGCAACATAAAAAACTTACACCGATAAACAGACAGCGGAGAATAGGTTCCTTATGTTAGGAATATAATAGATATGCCTTAGATCCAATCTCATATATGATTATTTGAACATATTTTTATGAACTTTATTTGATATAATATATATATATATATATATATATGGCATCTAATAAGGTCATTGATTAAATTTTGAGACTTGACATCATGATGGAGATCATGATAACGAGAGTAAAATTTCTTATAATTTAATCTAAATTTGTACTTGATCATATGGACATTCGTAATCCGGTTAGATCAATATTTATGTGATCGTCTTCGATCTCCATACCTTCCTATCAAGGGCCATGTCCTCGGTCAGCTGAAGCTACGACATGTCTTGCCTAATCATCTCTCCCCACCTCTTCTTTGGCCTACCTCTACCTCTCCGTAGGCCCTCCAATGTCAACCTCTCACACCTCCTCACCGGGGCGTTTGTGCTCCTCCTCCTAACATGACCAAACCACCTAAGTCGCGCTTTCCACATCTTGTCCTCAATAGGGGCCACACTCACCTTGTCGCGAATAACCTCATTTCTAATCCTATCCAACCTGGTGTGCCCGCACATCCAACTCAATATCCTCATCTCTGCTACCTTCATCTTCTGGACATGAGCGATCTTAACTGGCTAACACCCAGCCCCATACAACATCATTGGTTTGACCACCACTATGTAGAACTTACCCTTAAGTTTCGGTGGCACTTTCTTGTCACACAAAACACTAGAAGCAAATCTCTATTTCATCCATCCCGCCCCAAATACAATATATGACATCTTCATCAATCTCCCCATTCCCCTCAATAATAGACCCAAGGTACTTAAAACTCCCTCTCCTAGGGATAACCTGCGAGTCCAGCCTCACCTTCTCTTCCCCTCCTTGAGTCTCGCCACTGAACTTACACTCCAAATATTCTGTCTTGGTCCTGCTCAACTTGAAAATTTTAGATTCCAGGGTCTGCCTCCATACCTCTAATTGCGTGTTTACACCGTCTCGCGTCTCGTCAATCAATATAATATCATATGTAAATAGCATACACCACGGCACCTCCCCTTGAATGTTGCGCGTCAGTACGTCCATCACCAGAGCAAACAAAAAAGGGCTGAGTGCCGATCTCTGATGCAACCCCATCATAACCGAAAAATGGTCCGGGTCCCCACGCACCGTCCTCACTTGGGTCTTTACTCCATTATACATATCCTTAATCAACCTAACGTAGGCAACAAGTACACCTCTAGCCTCCAAAACATCTCCACAAAATCTCCCTCAAAACTTTATCGTACGCATTTTCTAAGTCGATGAACACCATATGCAAGTCCTTCTTTCTCTCCCTATACTGCTCCATCAATCTCCTAACAAGGTGGATGGCTTCTGTAGTTGAGCGCCCGGCATAAACCCAAATTGGTTCTCGAAAATAGACACGCTCCTCCTTACCATTAGCTCTACCACTCTCTCCCATACTTTCATAGTATGGCTAAGCAGCTTGATACCCCGATAGTTATTGCAATTTTGGATACCATCCTTGTTCTTGTATACAAGAACCAGCTTGCTCCACCTCCACTCTTCGGGCATTTTTTTCGTTCTAAAAATTACATTAAATAACCTAGTGAGCCACTCCAAGCCTGTCTTACCCCGCACTCTTTCAAAACTCCACCAGGATTTCATCGGGGCCGGTCGCTTTGCCCCTGCTCATCTTACGCATAGCCCCCTCAACTTCATCAACTCTAATCCACCTACAATACCCAAAGTCACAATACCCAAAGTCACAACGACTCCCTGAGAGTTCCAAATCACCCAGTATAATGCTCTTGTCCCCCTCCTCGTTCAAGAGACTATGAAAGTAGGTCTGCCATCTCCAAAGGATAAGGCCCTCATCTAATAAAACTCTACCTTCTTCGTCCTTGATGCACATCACTTGATCCAAGTCACGCATTTTCTTTCTCACGCCTTGGCTAACCTAGTTGAAATATATATATGTAATATATTTAATTAATATTGATTTATATAAGAGTATATATATAATATTAATGAAGGCCAATTTGCTCTTGAACGGAGTTGGTCTGCTGGTAAGAAAATTCCGTTAAATTCGGCCAAAAGTAAAGGTTTATAAGTTAGAATACAAATTTGAATTAAATAACTAACGTGTAAAGTCCACAAAGGGACTTGTCGGCAGTTCCATTCCAATCGGAATGGGATTAATATGTTCAATAGGAAAATATTATATTAATATGAAAAGTTCATAAATAAGAGAATCCAACTTTGAGTTGGAGGAATCACGTGAAGGACTCGGCAGTCACGTTTTCATTAGTAACGTGATTTTCTAGTTTTCCATAAAACTCCATGAAGTTTATTTTAGAATAAATTTTTACCCTAAGTAAATTATTACCTCAATCAAATAGAAAAATGGTTTATAGGTGATGTTATATAAAAGATGATAGAGAAAATTTATCGCATGAAAAAAAAGATCCACTTTGTGAAAGTGAAAGTGCAATATAAAGCCAAGAGAAAAAATGCAATTACAAAAAAAAAAATTCTTGTTCTTCTACCTTTAAGTTGAGATTTTTGAGAAAAATTTCAACATAATATTTTGTTTAATTAATTCACGGGTTTCATTGATCACAGAATTGATAGCAAGGATCGGTCTCGGTATAAATACGCATAAGGTCTTCGCACTATGAAAGAAAATTCTAAAACGAGGCTCTCTTCACCTGGTACGTTTAGTTCTGATTTTTGACGTATAAATAAATTTTAAACACGAAAAAATCTGTCTAGAATTGTTATTGTATTCCGCTGCGTGTTACGAACACCTCTATGCAATCCTTCGCCTTAAACACCTCACCACCAGGCAAAAAGCGCTGTCTTTGCAACAATAGACTTCACGCACATAAAATAGAGAAAAGCACATACTGCTGAATAAAGAATCTGCAAGCACAGTATATATTGCAGACAAATAACTAAGCAGAAGAGTTTGTCTTTTTTTAAAACTAAACTTCACACACAAAATAGAGAAAGCACTCAGTGGTGCATAAAAGAATCTGCAAGCACTGTTTGTTACAGACAAATAAAATTACACTATTAAAGACTACAAGTAGACAATACAACTGCAGAAATTTGCAGAAAATACAATACAAGGAACTGCACATATCTCATATTATCACCACAAGAAGCATGTAAAGCAGATGAATTAATACATTGCACAAGTAATTTGTTGAGCTATTTACGCATACGTCGCAGCTTCACATCTTCAGAGAAAAAAATCAAGATCCTCCCCTTCTTTACCAGGGAAAGCAGCACTTCTGCAGAATACAGACAAGAAGATAAGAACCAGAGTGAATTCAAGATCTAGAGTCAGTAGATTCAGAACAAGTATACTTAAATATTTTTTTCATATCAATACATAGTTTGAATCGAAATCGATAGGTTCAATTGAACCCACAGAATCTGTCCTAGATTTGCCTCTTAAACTAATCGATCATGACAATGGAGGGAAAGTGTTTTACCATCCGCTTTTCTTCTTGCCTTTGTGGGTTGTAGGATGTTCTACTTGGTGTCCCTGACGGATTTCCAGTACCCAATTGTCTTTCCTCCCGAACCTTGTTAAAAATGTGAGTGTAGTTATCAGCAGATTGAGGATCATTCTCATCCCACTCCCCAAATCTTGGAACTGCGGCTCCTCTATCAGGCTGCTAGGAAGAGTACCAGCTTAAGTTCATTTATATCAATTGGAAGCACAAATTAGTACTCCTATAATCCAAATTCAAGTCATGCCACAGACTATTTGAGGTCAGTGTTGCGGAAGCCAAATGTATATAGTGTGAATAAGTCACAACTACTATACCAAAAATTATGACAGCCACCAAATAATAAATAGACAATAAAGCAACAATAAAAGGAACACCAGAATTTACGAGGTTCGGCCAATTTTGCCTACTTCCTCGGACACAACCAATATTTTATTCCACTCCAAAAATACAAGTGAAATAATACTAAAGAGAGAAGATACAAATGCCTTAAGAAAATATGAAGGCAAATGAGAGGTGTGTATAAATCCTAAACATTAGGCCTCCTTTTATAGAGAAAATTCCAACCAAATTTTCTCTAACCACCGATGTGGGACTTTTGCCAAACTAACAAATCTCCACCTTGGCAAAATTCCACATCTTCAATTTTCTTTCAATAACAAATTTTGGTTGTGTCTTCATCTTCGATCTTCAATATTCAACAATGTTGAAATTTGATCGCAGTCACTACTTTTGTCAGCATATCAGCAGGATTCTCTGTAGTATGAATTTTCTTAACCGTGACTCCACCTTCTTCGATGATTTCTCGTACGAAATGATACCGAACATCAATGTGCTTCGTCCTTGCATGATAAACTTGGTTTTTCGCTAATTGAATAGCACTTTGACTATCACAAAAAATTGTGATACTTTTTTGTCCAATACCAAGCTCCTTTAGCAACCCTTGAAGCCAAATTGCCTCCTTCACAGCCTCTGTAATAGCCATGTACTCTGCCTCCGTTGTAGACAAAGCAACTGTTGACTGTAAAGTAGACTTCCAACTAACTGGTGCCTTTGCAAAAGTAAACACATAACCAGTAGTTGATCTTCGTTTGTCCAGATCACCCGCAAAATCTGAGTCACAATATCCAACTACAGACTGATTGCTTTCCTGCTCAAAAACTAACCCAACATCTACAGTATTATGAATATACCGTAGAATCCACTTCACAGCTTGCCAATGCTCCTTTCCTGGATTATGCATATATCTGCTAATAACTCCAACAGCTTGTGAAATGTCAGGTCTCGTACAAACCATTGCAT